>SRPU01000235.1:0-25708 GCA_018360185.1 Claviceps lovelessii
TATTAAGATCTTATAGCTAATTAAAGTTTTATTTATAAATAGCTTCTATAAAGGGTTAGCTTATAAGCTATATATAGAGGGTATATACTAACCTATAAAATATATTCTAGATAGAAACTATAGAAGCTAAGCTTAAAGAATTAGATTCTATACTTTATTTTTATAATTAAGTGCTAGATATATCTATTTTATATAATCCTTTTTATAATACTATAAAAGGTAAAGGAGAATAGGACTTAAATATAGTTGCTTTATAAAAAGATAAGATTTATATATAGTTATAATATAATAATTATATACTTATAAGATATTAAAGTTAGAATATTATTATGCTTTATAAGAGCTAAAGATAATGCCTATTTAATATCCTCTGGAATTTTCTTTAGGGGTAGAGGAATATAGTTATATATACTATATATAGTAAGTATAATAAATAGAAACCTTCTAATATTAAAGGGTATAAAGAAGTTATATTAAATACTGCATTTATATATCTTTATTTAAGCTTACCTTTTATAGTAAAAGCCTATATAATATTAGTATATACTAATATTAAAATATAATATATACTTACTATAATGCATTTGCTTAGATTAAGAACTATTTTAAAAAGAGTAGCGCTTTTATTCACTATTTTTATTAAGACTAGTACTATAGATAACTATATATTCTAAATATAGTATATTATATAAATATTTATTAATAGGAAACTGTGTATATATACTAGTGCTAAGGCTGCGAGAATAGCTAATATAAATGCTCTAAATATTATTAATATATTTATACCTTATTAATACTTTATAACTTATATTATTTTATTTATTAGCTATCTATATTATTTCTTAATCTTTATAGCAAATTAGGCCTACTTCCTTAAATAGTAGGAGAGGAAAATAGTATAGTTTATAATTCTCCTAAGCCTTAATATATGCTTAATAGGCCCTATTTAGATATTAAATATATAAAAAAATATATAGAAATAAATAATATATTGCTCTGTTTTTTTCTTAATTTTATTATTAATACTTATATTTTTTAAATAACTAGTATAGGTCTTTTATAAGTTACTAATAAGCTTTATATTAAACTTATTATTTTACTACTTATTTTTCTTAATAAGCTTAGGGTTAATAAATATATAAACCTTAATTTTAGTATATTTAAAATATTAGTGCTAAAAGCAACCTTCTTTTTTAGTTATAAGAAAGTAGCTTCTATATAATATTTATATTAGTATATAAGGTAAATATATATTTAATATATATATATAATAATTTTAGTGTTGTTTTATTTATTTTTCTAGATTAGTTAAGTAAAAATTAGATCTAAGATATTATTAGCTTATAGTAATAATATATAATACCTATTATATACTAATAATACTAACTTACTTCTAAATTATAACCTTTGTATTATTCTTATAAATTATATCCTTTAGGTTCCTATATACTAGAATAAAATAAAGAAGACTATTATTATTAGCTTAAGGGTAGCTAGGGAGAGTAAGATAGTTAATTATGCATTTTATATATATAGTATATAGACTGCTTTTTATAATAGTAACTCTAATAGAATTAATAATATTCTATATAATATTAATATATATATATTTACTTATAGCGAGAATATATACCTTTAGAATATTAAAGAAGTAGTAAATTATTTTAGGTGTAATTAGGGATACCTATTTTATAGTTTAGTAGATATTATATATATAATAATAAGAAATAGAATATAAATAATATATTCTATTTATTTTATTCTATTTAGTTAAGAATATTAGAGGCAGACTAAATTATCTATAGGTATAATTAAGGTGCTATTTTTATTAATATATAAGTTTTATTAAGTAGAAAGCAATTATATATACTAGGTATATAGTAGGTTAGTATTTTTTAAATAAAGGTATAATACTATATATCTTATATTCTTTCTATAGTATACTTATAAAGAATATACCTATCCCCTATATATAGTATATATAATAAAGGTTCTTTTATATATTATATAAGAATAAAATATAAACTACTTATTATTTTTTTATAAAAACTAAATTTTTTTCTTTATAGTAAATAAATTTAGCCTTTATACTTTATTTATATAAATATAATATAAAGTATATCTCTAAGTAATATTAATTATAATTAATTATATATAAACTGCTTCTTTACTTTAATCTTAATTAGTATATATATATTTATAGAATATATACTAATAGAATTATATAATTTAGCCTTAAGTAAGGTATCCTTCTTATATTATATATATAGTATAAGCACGCACTAAAACACTATAAAGCCCTGCATATGCATGGCATATGCAGCTCCTAGTCACCGCCTGCCCAAATGGATTTGTGATGCCCCACCCTGGACCTGAGCGATTCTCCGCTGGACCTGAGATTTGCTGGCCCCCCCAACAGTCCCCACATGCACCCGTCCATGATTACATAAGTAAGCTGCCACTGCCTTCTCTATCCCGGTCCAATAGAAAACAGGCTTCAACGTCAAGTTCAAAGTTCAAACGCAAGCCGAAATGTTAACGCACATCTTAAAACGACTTTAAGCCCAGCCTTGACCCTTACTTGGAAGGGGAATTGTCGAATTGCAGGATAGATCCTCTCTGCGCAACGAAAAATGGATCAATTTTAAAACAAAACAAAACCAACTCACAAGGCACAAAACATTGAGGACACCCTCATGATCTCATGATGGGAGCAAGTGTCGATATGAGTGCTACTGTCGGCGCGTCGAGTTGCAGAACGGAAATGGAAACACTTGCGTTTCGGCAAAGCCCAGTCTGTGGAAATAATACATGGCTGGAAACATGTTGCTCAAGTCCGAAGTCCGAAGCGCGTCAGCAGCGCAAACACAAAACAACCGCGTCGCCCCTGCTACGAGTCAAGTCGCGAAACCACTTATTTAAGAAAAGAAGGAGCCATCCTATGACTGCGAAAAGAAGGGGAGTGGGCGAGCAGACGGCCGCCAGTACAGAAAAAGGCTTCTGAGACGCTCTGATTCTAGTTGAGGAAAGGCGACGCCAAGTCACTACAGTCACTGATTAGGTAGGTATGCAGCTTTATCTGTAAGTCAAGTACCTACTTACCTAGGTACCTACCTACCTACCTACTAGGTACCTACCTGGTCCGGAAGGAGTCTGAAGATGAGAAGGATGTGCCACTTTTCTGACTGAAATATGACCAAGTAGGTAATAAAGTCGGTATTTGTTCTACAAGAATACACGGCAATCCCCCAATTGCTGCGTTCTTTCCCCAGAGCCTCATGGCTGCCAAACGCGTAGTTGACCTGTTGACCTCCTGGCCAGATAGGGCTGGTCCCCCAACTCACCCCTTTGGCTACTCGTGACTCTTATTTTGTGCACGAATGTGAGGTTCATCTTGAGAACACATTTCACGACAATATTTACTCATGAATTGCTTCGCCATAATCCGTCCTTCTCCCTTCCAAATTGGAAGGGAAAAGCAAAAGAGGACGACTAAAGCTAAAGGACACGTCATCGTCCGACATCGAGCCAGCTGGACCCACGCCACCGCGTACGGTCAGTCACCTTTTGCGAACACGATTTTCACGAATATCAAAAGGGGGATGGCCTTAAACTCTAAACCATCAGTTTGACCCCCCCCTCTCCCCCGTCCCCCCAAGTATAAAACCCAGCTCTTCCCCCTCCCTGGCATGTTTTCTCTTTTCTTTCTCCTTTGCAATCATTTTTCTCGCAAGGCTGTTTGTTCTGCACACTTTTCACGCTCATTGATGCAACCAAATCAACTCTTGTCAAGGCTTTCAATACACACTCGGGCACTGTGACAAGCTCTTATTTGTTTCTACTGTTTTCGAACACCCGCTTACCACACGACGCGTCATTTCGACCCGACAACATCGAGTATTACGTCGCTCCCACTACGCTGTCACAACACGATTATCGCCTCAACTCCGACATTTTCGACAACCATCTCCAGGAATTCAACACAAAAGGCCGGATCTCGCCAAAATGGAACACTCCGCTCACGAGACGTATTTCAGCGACTGGAAACTGCAAATCTACCAGCCAAGGTGCCGCATGGTCTCTTTACCACCAGAGATCAAGCGCCACATCACTCGGAACCTTTCGATGAAAACACTTGCTCGCCTCGGCCAGTGTTGCCAATCCTGGTTCCTATTCACCACTCCGGAACTATGGAGCAGGGACGCCGAGGAGGGAAACTCATTCGCAATGAAATGGGCTGCGGCCCATGCAGTCGACGACGAAACCACGGAAATTGCGCTGAGAATTCTGACGAGATCCTCGACATTTGGGGGCCAGGTCAATGCAATCCAGCGGGAATTTCCAACACAACATGGCGACATGACTTTGTACGAAACCTCAACTGCCCTTCATCACGCCATTGCCATCGGGAACCTGCGCATCGCAACGCGCCTACTGGACATGGGAGCGCGCCACGACATCCCTTGCTCTGGTCCACGCTGGGTTGTGAAGGCCATGGGCGCGGGCGCGCCATGGCTCAAGACAAGAGTTGATGACTTCAAGAGCTTTTATCCGGGACGCTATGCATTTGGTCAGTGGCTTCCTCTTTTCCTGGCTTTCATACGCAGTGATCACAAGATGGCACAGCTTCTTATCAGCCGGGGAGCCTGCCGTGACGCCGTACTCATCCATCCCAACGCCGTCATCACGACACCGATTTCGATTCTGCACTTTGCGGCTGCCAACAAGAACAAGGACTTTGACCAGTGGAAGTTTCTCTTCAGCAGTTTTTCTGGATACATCAACGAGGCCTGTACCGAAGCACACTACACTCCACTTCACGTCGCCATGAGGTGCGGCAACACCCAGGGCATGCAAGTTGCGGTACAAACTGGGGCGAACATGGAGGCCCAAAATCGTGCCCTTCGTACGCCTCTGGTCGAGGGCGTGTCGCAAGTCCCATTGCTCGATCAACGTAGTTAGGAGCGACACGAGCACATGCATTGTCTTCGGAAGTTTGTGGAGTTGGGAGCCAGCGTCAATCCAGAAGGAGATTCTGTGTTGGTACACACCATCAGTTACTACAAACTGAACTCTACCATCTGCTCGGACGTCACGCACCTGATCGATTTCTTCCTGGATCATGGCGCAGATGTCAATGGGCGCACCATGTTTGGGTCAACAGCCATACAAGAACTCATCATGGCCATCTTCACCATGGAAGGAGTCCCCTCAGCAGTCAAACTTCTCAAGAAGCTTCTGCACGACCTGGTCGAGAGGGGCATGGATCTCACATCACCATCGCCAGCGGGTCCTTCGCCGTTGTGCGCCGTCATGCACCACCGAGACGCACAGCCAGCATGGCTCTTTCGATTTTTGTGCGAGAATGGGGCCACTCTCAACAGCGTGGAGGTGAACAGATTCTTCATTCATTGGTGTCGATACCCACGACTCTGGAGCCAGAAACAATTCAACATGTGGCAACACGTTTCGACAATTTCGCCTCGAGCGGTAGACATTGCGTACCAAACAGCTTTCACTTTTGAAGACGCCTCTCTTTACAACATTCTCACACGTCAACGTCTGGCTGCATCATCGAACGAAAAACTGGTCAAACTTGCCTTCTTCTCCAAAAAACGATGGAGCTGGAAAAAGATCGTGGCCTGTAGATTTTCTGGTTCCTTCACCTTGATGGATCGCCAGGAAAACATGTTGCACCTCACGGTCCGAACCTACGAGACTGTGCCGGAGTATTCGGCCGTGGACGCAAGCCGTGATATTTCGACATTGCTGAGAAGAGGAGCAGACATCACGTCGCAGAACATCCATGGACAGGACCCGCTGCAACTGTTCTTGGATTTGGCTCCTGGAAAGAAGGATTCTCTGGACTTGTTGGCGAAACTGAAGAATGAGGTGAAGAAGGCGCATGATACGCAGATGAAACGGCAATTGAAGGTGGTGAAGAATCGAGTCTGAGGGAAGTGGAGGGATGATGAGAACACGACTATCATTATGGGTTCACGACAAGCGAGCGGATTTTTCTCTTTTTCTTTTCCTCTTTTTTCATCATTTTCTTTTTCCCTTTTTTCATCATTAAGCGAAAACATTGATATCATCACAGCGTTTCTTTTTTTTCTTTCTTTTTTCTTTCTTCTGCATGAGTTGGGCACTACAAAGCGTTGTTTTTTGGTGGGTTTTCCGTTGGCTTTTTCTTCTCTGGAAGAGATGGTTCAACTAAGCATGAGTTGGAGCATCACAAAGCGTTTTTTTTTGGTGTTTTTTTTTTTTTTTTTGCGTTGAATTTTTCCTCGTTGGAATTCGAGCTTGAGTTCGAGATGGGTTGATTGGGGATGAGTTGGCACAGAGGGTTGTTTTTTCTTGGTGAGTTCTTTGCTGGTTTTTTTTCTTGGAAGAGATGGGTTGGCTAAGCATGAGTTGGAGCATTGCAGAGCGTGTTTTTTGGTGTTTTTTTTTCGTCGGTCTTTTTCTGGTTTGGATTTTGATTGGGTTTCGAGATGAGAGATTGGGCTCGAGTTGGTTCATCACACATGGTTGTTTTTGTTTGGAATTGGACTTTGGGATGAGTTGGATACCACAGTATTAACGGTTTTTCCCCCCGCCTTTTTCCCCTTTTGCTTTTTGGGGGTTGGGTTCTGTACTGGGAGACTGAAGCATGAGTTGGATGCAAGGCGTTTGGAGGGCTTTTCCCCCTGCTTTTCCCCCCTACTTTGTTTGGATTTTGGGGACGATAAGTTGTCGTTGAAACAAAAAAACACATTCGTTAAAACAGATACAAAACAAAATACACACACACACACACACAGTTTCAATTATTCGTATGTTGAATGTGTGAGAATGTGAGGGATAAATTACCATTCCTTTTGACCAAGTCCTTCTTCTGCAGAGAAAGAAAAAAGAGCAAGAGGGAGGAAGAGAGAGACGGTGACCGTAGAGTATAAGCGTGCGGCAGAACATGTGAACTCGTAATCTTTTACACGCCATAACGGTGCATACGGGCCACAATAGAAGGAGGCTATAAGCAAGGATAACATTCCCCAAAGCAACCAAGATGGGTCGTGCCCACTTTCACCAATTTGCTCCGATCTCCATTGATTCCTGAGGGTTTGCTTTTTAGAGGATTTCTTTCTCCCCGGCGGCAGACATCTCCGGCAGACATGGACAAGGATCCGTATCGACATGGATGGAGTCCCTTGTCTCATTGGACCTTTTGTTTCTTTCCCACCTTATGTTTCTTTCCCACCTTATCCATCTCGGTTTCACTATCAAAGTTCGGAAGAATGGGCCGCGTTCCGCGCATCTGAGTGGTCCGGTCCGCACAATCGTATTCGTTCTTGGACAGGGGGAAGGGGGTCGCTGGACTATCGGGATCCGGGGGAGAACATAAACGAACGCGAGTATCGGACTTGGTCAGGGTTTTTGCCGTGGAGGAGTGCAAAGGGACAGCTGTCGCGGGCGGTTGACAGATGCTTGTGATTGCGGAGGCAGATTGCCGGCGTGGCACGACGAGATTTCCCTTTTTTTTTTTGGTCTCTTCCGTCTCGTCTGGTGAGGATTTGGCCTTGGCGTTGAGAATGGGAATCCCGTCTTTCGGATGGGCCAAGCAAGGTAGGCAATGCTCGAGGGAATGCA
Organism: Claviceps lovelessii; assembly: GCA_018360185.1. Lineage (NCBI taxonomy): Eukaryota > Fungi > Ascomycota > Sordariomycetes > Hypocreales > Clavicipitaceae > Claviceps > Claviceps lovelessii. The sequence goes on from SRPU01000235.1 coordinate 7,630, forward strand.
AATATATATGTATATGTATATTGATACATACAACGCGGCTGTTTATATAGTTGAATCACGTCGCCATTTTATCCCAAGCGGAAAAAAATATCCTAAAGAAAACCCAGTTCAACTTGGCCCATTGCCAGCTCAGCTCCTTTCCCCCGACCCTTCCTCTTGTTCGCCATGAAGGGCTCTGCCGGTGTTCCTCTCAATGTTTCTTCCGGCCCAGTGAGCAAGCCCCCTGCCTCCTCTCTGCTTTCCCCCAACAAGGCAAGATCTAGATGGTGTAACGTATGTCTGACGCAGATATGCTTCTAGCCGGATGTTCTCAGCGTATCTGCGGCTCGATATCTGCTCAACGGCCTGGAGACTGCCAGCTCAGGCAGTGGCGACGGATACGGCCGTTTCAAGTTTCCCACATGGGAGACCATCGAGGGCACATGCAACACGCGGTGAGGAGTCCCCAAGGATCTCGAAGTGTAGGCCATCGTTTATACTTTCTGCTCACGACGCCCTTTACTTGGCCTTTCTTTTCTTCTTTTGCCTTGATGCAGCGAGTTTGTCCTCAAACGAGACGGCAGCAACGTCGTCACCAACGATGATTGTGTCGCCGAGTCCGGACACTGGGTGTCGCCTTATGACGGGGTCGCGTTTGACGAGGCCCATGGGCTGGATATTGACCATATGGTTCCGCTCAAGAATGCATGGATCGTGAGTCTACACACCGAGTCTGTCTCGTCATCATGTTGCTCTTTCTCCTCCTCTTTTCCCATGCCAGGAGCGAGGATAAAAGAAGAGAGGGCAGCATCAAACACTTATATATATATATATATATATATACACATATATACACATATATATCCAATGTGGACAGAATATCTAACCTTTTCCATGCCTCTCCTACAGTCTGGTGCATCCAACTGGACCACCGAGCAGCGCAGAGACTTTGCCAACGATATCACACGTCCTCAGCTCTGGGCCGTATCTGCCCACTCTAATCGCGCCAAGAGCGACGGGAGCCCCGACGAGTGGAAGCCGGTTTTGCAGAGTTTCTGGTGCACTTACTCCAAGAGTTGGGTCCAGGTGAAGAGTTATTATGGCCTGACTATTACTGTCGATGAAAAGGACGCCCTGTCTGGCATGTTGGACTTTTGCCAGTAGTTTTTATATGGCTGGGAAGGGGAAGGAGCCAAAATCGGAGACGACTTTTGTATTTTTTTTTGCTTTCGTCCTCTTCTTTACAAGAAGAAAAAAGACAACGTAGCACATATCTCAAAAACAGTCAGAGATATGCAGCGACAAACAGACCGCCGCCCTGAAACTCGAGCCAAGTATTCCCCGCCCTTATATGAACGACAGAGCCAGCAGACACATCGTCCGATATATTCGTCCTTAATTTACTTGAACAGTTTCATATGCCGGTATCCTCGGCCACAAACCGTTCTTCGTGCTACCACAACGTCATGTGTTTGCTGTTTTATGAAGCCAAAAGAGACAAAAAAAAAAAAGGACATCAAGGGACAGTAAAACTTTCGAGATGAGCTGCGTAACAGCGATGAGACGAGATGTTTTAGACGACTGCATCTTCCTCCACTTGTCTCGACGTCTGGATACCTCATGCTTAGGGGCCTGCGTCACCAGATACTTCATCACACCGGCCCGACAACTCACCAGGATGAAGCATCCGTCGACATCAGACATGTCGCCATGCGAAGTACAGCGCATCATGGTCCTACTCTGAGGCACTGCCGCTCGTTGTCATCCATTCACCATTGACATCTAACCCCCCCTGTTCTTTACAGTCTTTCTCCTTTTTTCCTTTCTCCGTTACTCTTATTTTCGTTTCCGTTTTCTTCTCGGCCTCCACAGGCATCACCAAATAAACCGGCCCGCGACATGTTATAATACCTCTTTGCACCAGGCCTTTGTCTCATTTGACCAGATACACTCGCATCTCATTTTTACAAACCAGCCCCCCAGTCTTCAAGTCACACTCTTTTGCTCACAACAACTCTCATTACTCTCCAAGACAAAAGGGCTTCTACGCACCCGATTTTCTTTTGAAAATGCATCGTCTCATACCATTCTTTATATGGCTCTGCTACGTATCAGCCAGCCTCAAAGACCTGGCGAGCTGCGACCCCCTTCGGAAAGACATGCGTAATGGTCCTCCGCAATTCCCCCTTTTCTCTCCTCATGCCCTCCTAAACGTTTTTCAAGAGCCAATCACTCGCTACTATTCATCGATCTTTTTTTTTTCTGCTTTTGTCGTCTTCTTATCTTTTTTTTTTCATGTTTTTTTCATTTTATTTTTTTTGCTTTTGTCGTCTTGTTATCTTTTTCCTTTTATTTCTTTTTTCTTTCTTGCCTCCAGAACCTAATCAGCTGACCATCATCTCAATGCCTCTCCCATTTAGACTGCCCTCCTGACCCAGCCTTTGCCAGCAAAACCTCCTTCGACTTCACCTCCTCGAGCTGGGCCGACACGCACTTTGGCGACTTCTGGACCGTGGACAACAGCACCGCCCAAGACAAGAAGCGGCTGGATTTTGGCACCGACGGGAAAGGCCTCGCCTTGGGCATGTTCCAGACGGGGGACGCCCCCACGCTGGTCAGCAACAAGTACCTCCTTTTCGGCAAGGTGTCTGTGACGATGCAGGCGGCCAAGGGGGCGGGACTGATCACGGCAATGGTACTCAAGTCGGACTCGGGTGATGAGATAGACTGGGTAATGCATCCCTTGTGTATTGTTTCCTTTTTAATGGAAGAAAGGATACGAAGGCTGGAAGAAAGAGAACGAAAGAAAGAAAGAAGAAGGGAAGTAGAGAGAAAGATTACAAAAAAAAACAAAAACAAAAAAAAACAAAGACAGGAGTAAACAAGAAGAGAGGAGTAGAGAAAAACAAGAAAACTGAATAATATATACACACCAGTTCGCTCGTAACTAACACCCTCATAGGAACTCCTCGGCGCATATGACAACCAAGCCCAAACAAACTACTTTTACGACGGCCAGGCCCTCTTCAACACCTACAACGACACCTACGACCTCGAGACATCCTCCTTCGACGCCCTCCAGACCTACGCCGTCGAATGGACGGACCAGTTCCTCAGCTTCTCCATCAACGACACCGTCCGCAAGATCTGGTACCTGGGCGAGATCCCGGCCGAGAAGTGGCCCCAGACGCCCATGCAGGTCAAGCTCGGAGTGTGGTCCGTCGGCAACGACAGCGATCCCGGAACCATTGCCTGGGCGGGGGGTGTGCCGGACTGGGAGGCCGGGCCGTACAAGGCGCTGTTGACAAAGGTGCAGATTGAGGACTACGCGGGGTTTTGCAACGAGACGGACGAGGGCGGCCAGGTAGAATACCAGTACGACGAGAGGACGGTAGGGTGGCAGAAGATTCGGATAGCAGGATGCAAGGCGCGGCCCGGGACGGACCTGCAGACCCCGAGTCCGGTGCAGAGTAGTGGTGATGGGGGAGCGAGCCAGACGGCGACGACGACGCCGACACCGACCCCGGATGCCGGTGGCGAGGAGAATGGTGCGTGGGCGACGCGGTCTTCCAAGGTGGGTGTTGGTGTTGTGATGATGCTGGCCTGGCTGTTGGCCGCGTGAGATGGAAAGGTCTGGGGGACATTATGGAGAGCGAGGATCTGGAAGAATTGGAAAAAAACAAAAAAAAAAAACTAAAAAAAAACTTGGAGGCTGGTCTAATGGGTTTGTCGCTGATGTCGAATGGTCGAGCTTGGTTTTGCGCATGCTCTTTCTTTTTTCGTCTTGTTCCCCTCCACCACTCCTCCTCGATAGGTTTACGTACTTGCCATAATAGAAGCACCTGAGGGGCAGACTATTGTGCATATCCGGGAATCATGTTGAGGTGAAGAATCAGGAGTCAGGACAGAATGAAAATGAGATCCATTTGGCGCCGAGAAGGCTGCACGTCTCTCAGCAGACTCACCCCTCTCAACATGGTCTACGGATAACAAGAGACGGCCGACACTCAAGTCGAGCAGAGAGGCAGTTGTGAAGGGAAATATGACGACGTAGATCCGTCACATCACAGGAGCGGCTGTCCCAGAGACTGCAGCATAAGCAGACAAACACGAATTGTGCGCGTGTTACACAATGAGCATTTTTATCGACAAGGAAAGACGGTGAGAATCGCAGAGGACAGAGATGAGGAAAGGAAAGAACAGTGGTAGCAGTGGTATGTAGCGACGAGAAGTGGATACGACAGACTTTGTTCGTTTCTCAATGAGGTCGTCATGGTAGAATCCGGAGGATAGTGCTACGCGGCAGTTCACCATCACTTTAATGCGGCGAAGGGCGAAACCCCCCCGAGGGAGAAGACCCGGCCCCCGAAATCCATTTCACGAGCCACACAGCAAGCCCGTCACGCTTCTCTTGGGAAAAACAAACAGAGCGCGTACAAGGCACAAGGTAGCGAGGAGGATGCGTTCAATACGAGAGAGAGTTCAGGGATCAAACAGCCCAGCTTCACAGCAGGCCAGGTATCAATTGTTGTCGTCCCATATCCGAGCAGTACCGAAGGATCGCTAGGTCAAGGGCAAAAAGGGAAACGGAAAAAAAGATAAAAGATAAAAAGATGAGACGATGAAAATATAAACAGAAGAGGCGAGCAAAAAAAGAAGGAAAAAAGGGTGAATAAAAGAATGAGAATAAAAAAAGAGAGAGGGATCGAAAGAGAAGTAAAAGAAGATGTATAAAGAAAATAGAGAGAAAGAGCTTAATAGAGAGTCAACGAAAAAGAAAAAAAAAAGGTAATAGAAAGAGGAAATAAAAAGAGGAAATAAAAAAAAAGACATAAGAAAAATAAAGAAAAGAAGCGAATAAACAATAAAAATAAAAATAAAAATGAATATATAAAACACACAAGAAAGAGGAAACTGCAATAAGCTAAGCTCAATTATAGAATCCCGCAACGTATGTCCATCCCAGACCGAGTTTACAAGTATAAACCACCACCCCCCCCTTTTACACCTTTGGAGCACAACCCTCCCTTGAGCCAATGACTTGCGCCATGAGAGTCTAGACTTGCCCAGACTAAAGAAGAAACAAAGAAGAACGAAAGATGGAAAGACAACGAAAGAAAAGAGAAGAAATGTAAACACCTGTAATGAAGAGAAAAACCAACACCTAGAGTGAAGAGAAAAAGCAAGACGTATGATTTAGAAAAAAAAAACACACGCATAAGTACCAAAAAAATGTTCCACGAAAGAGAATAAAAAAAAGTATAGTGATGAAAGGAATGACGTGGTCAACCAGCTCGTGTGTCGGGGCGCTGACATTCCCTCTGGTAGGATATCATCGGGTAATGGGTATCGTGGGTTGAACGAAAGAAGGAAGGGGGAAAGAGGAAATGATGATAGAGGGGGGTGGGTGTGCCGAAAGGAAAGGAAATAGCAGACAAATCGCTCGTACGAAATAGATGAAATACTTGTGGGAAGCAAATAAACCCCCGTACGAAACAGAGAGAGAGGAAAAGTGTGTTTGGGTTTGTGTGTGCATGTGTATATGTGTGAGTGAGAGACGAATCAGACCCCAATGTCAAGGCCGTAACGTCTCATCCGCATCACCCTCATCATCACTCAACCCCGCATCACCACCAGCACCCGCAGCCTTTTGCGCCGCCAAATCCCGCTCCGCATAGATTTCCCGCTTCCGCACCTCCGCCTGCTGCAGACAATCCACATAGGTCCGGAACTTGACAATCTCCCGAAGCAAGTAAGCGCTCCGACGCTCCCAGTTGCCCATAGCTTTCCCGGCGTTCTGGCCCCGCGGTGTAAAGGCCAGGAGCATGGGACTGCGGAGCCGGTTATGGTCCTGAAGCTCCTCCTCGATGCTCTTGACATAGGCGATGAGCATGGTCAGCTGGTCCGCCTCGCTCGCGTGGCTCGGCCGCATGCTCTGCGTCGGCGGCGTCCACTCGGCGATGTGGATTCGGTCGCCGGGGAGTTTGCCCCGTCCGCTGCTGCTGGTGAATGCGCTCGAGACGTGGTCGAAACTCGCGCCGCGGAAACTGCCGCTGGCGTTGCTGGCCCTGCGGACGTGTGCGGCGCTGCTCTCGGGCCGGGTGTTGCGGTTGGCGAGGCCGCTGGTGAGCGAGGTGGTGGATTCGTTGATGGCGCTGACCAGGGCGTTGTTGACGATGGAGTCGCTCCATCCGTACTCGATGTTGCTGATGCCACCGACAAGCGGATGGGAGCTGAGACGAGCGCTCCAGTAGTTGGCCGTGTTGACGAATTCGCGGATAATCTCCGCGGTGCCGACCTGGAAGAGGTGGACGGCGCCGGTGGGTAGGCTGAGAGCCCAGACGTGCGGGCGAGACCGAGAGTAACCGGGGGACGGCAGCGCCGAGGCCAGCGTCAGACGAAGATTAAAGGTGCCCAGGCTGAGGGCACTGTCTTGCCAGTTGCCGCCTCCCACGGGGCCCAACGACCGGCCGCCGTTTCTTGAACGGCTCTTTTGGCGCGTCGACTTGCTCGCATTAAAGGAGAACAGACTCATCTGCCCTTTCTGGACCACTGCGAATACCTCGGTCCAGTTACGATCCTTGGCTCGCTTTCCGCATCCGTCCAGATGGTGTTTGTGCATGACCATGCCTTCCTTCATCCAGGGCGGACCCGCGAGCTCGAGCGATTCATCCTCGAGAAGCTGCGTCGAGGACATGTCGGCGCTCCGGATCGACAGTGCGAGTTCTTGCCCGTTGGCATCCTCATCACGAATGATGGCTTGGCTCAAGGCATTGGCAAACCCAATGGATTGTTGATAATCAGCGCGCGGCATCGAGGAAGCAAACGAGTCTTGCGACATGGAACCCTGAGTCCGACCCAATGAGTGCTTGCTCCATGTGGCCGATGTCATGGCCGGGCTCCACATGGAATGGCCGTCGTCGAAACTCGTGCGGCTCGACGACAGTCCTGTGCGGCCCCAGCCGGGTCGAGATCGGCTCTTGGATGTCCACCGGGAAGCGCTCGTCCGGCTAGCATTATCGGCGACACGACCCCGAGCGGACAGTTGGGTGTCCGAGGGCGCCTTACTCAGGACACTGGGGGTTCTCTTGAGCCCTCCGAGAACGGACAGACTGCTCTGCGACTGGCCGGGATGGAGAAACCTCTCGCCGCTTTCAGCCCCGAACAGCGGCAAGCGATCTTCTCGAATCGACACGTAGATGGATTTCAGTACAGACTCTACCTGCTCGTCCCAGGCCTTGGCAGACCCATGGAAAGGCCCTTTGACAAGAGGACCACAATCGTCACGATCGCCCGGGTTGGTGTCGGATCGGGCTGACGACCTATATGCGTTGCGATAGGAGCGACTGATGCTCTCGGAGGCATGGTGGCCTGTATCCACGCTCAAAAGGTTTGGGTTCTTGTCGGGAAGTATGCTTGGCCGCACGAAAGCAGCGGGTGTCGATTCCGTCATGGCGTGCTTGATCGTTGTCATGGTGTTCTTGACGAACTGGCTGCGCGTCATCTTTTGGTCAATGTCGGCGATGTGGAGATCGGTGTTGAGTAGCATGATGGAGTAGCAGATTGTGTGAATGACGTCTATTTTAAGGTATCTTTGTTAGCAGGGTTTGAAGCAGGGTATAAACACATAGAAAAGGAAAAGAAGAAGAAGTGGAAGAAGTAGAAGAAGAAGAAGAAGAAGAAGAAGAAGAAGAAGAAGAAGAAGAAGAAGAAGAAGAAGAAGAGAGAGAGAGAGAGAGAGAGAGAGAGAGACAGCGAGTGGTCCCATCCAAACGTACCTGTTTCTTTGAATCCATGGTGCGGATTGCACTCACACCACCTCTTCGAAAAGGCGACCAAAATACGGTCCACCTGCTGCGTTTCCGCCTTCAGAACCAAGCGCTCGCAGACCCGCCGCAACGCATCCAGAACACTCTGATCGGCAAAGTTATACAGCTCCATGTAAGCCTGCAGCGTGCGCTGGCGGATCGGACCCTGCTCTCCCATCCAAGCCGCGGCCTTGTCTTTCTGAATGAATTCCTCACCACCGTCGTATATTCTCTGCGCCTTTTGGCGATCGTCTTCTGTCGGCTCACCAATGATAAACTCGGGCTCGTCGAGGGGCTTGGAGGACGCCATGGTGTCGAGAGGACTGGCCACGCGAGGGCTCGACGTGCCGGACCCCTCGAGGACGACACTGGGAGCTGCGCTGGGAGCGGTCTGGTAGCCGGCTTCGGTGGACGCCGAGGCGAAGCTGGTGGATCGAGCGGCATCGACACGAGCTTCCAACGTGGACTGTGCGTTGGCCTCTACGAGCTCCCTTAATGGATTCTTCTTCTTCTTGCCGCGAATGGTGGCGTCGCGGTCGTCCTCGGCGTCACCTCTGCTTTTATCCGCAGATGCTGGAGCTGAGGAGGCCGGGGCTGAGAGCGAGGTTGAGGACGAGGGTAATCCTGGCCGTTTGCTGCTCCGTTTACGGCTTCCGCCCGCGGCGCCGGTGTCGTCATTGTCACTACCCGCATCCAGATTCAGAAACGAGTTACTATGTCGAAGCGTCCTCTGTTTCTGCTTCGGCGGGCGAGATGGCGTGCTCTCGGGCTGTTGAGCATCGGTTTCGGGCTTCACTCGTCGGATGCGCGCGTTAGGGCTGGGTGTGTAATCGGGAGAGAAATCTCTCTTGTACTCTTCGTTTCTTGCCTCGACAAGAGACCCTGACCTTGCTCTTGGCGTGTTGCCGACGTCTGATAACGAGGACATGGAGGGAGCCATGCCAGCGAGCCCGAGTTCTGGTCCAGGAGCGCCTTGACGGAGAAACGGGCTCATCACTTGGCGTAAACTGCTGGTGGGACTGGCTGGATTCTGTATGCCTGCAAATATCTCATCTTTGGCGTGTTGACCGTGTGCGGCAGAGTGATGCAACGAAGACAAAGGAGGCATTGGATCGGCCACGGGCATAGGGGGTACCTCGTCGACGATGGACTTCTTGCGGCGACGAAAAAAGGACGATGATTTTTTTTGCAGCGGGGGATGGTGGGACGATTGTGACGACGAGGCATCTCGCAGGGGCAGAGTCGCCAGGTCCCTGGAGGCGGAGGAGGCGGATTGTTGTTGTTGTTGTTGTTGTTGTTGTTGTTGCTGTTGTTCAGCATGTGCTGTTCGATTCACGGCAGACGGTGACTGAGCATCGCTCGTTGGGGATGAGGTGACAGAGGCGCTGCTGGCCTTGGAGGAGCCAAAGACGCGTCTGAAAAACCCTGGGCGCTCTTTTGCTTGCGATGCAGCGCTGACTGCGACTTCTGGAGTTTTGGACTTGCCGTAGCCGACACTCGGGGCCGGTGCAGAGTCCAGCTCCTCAGCAGGCATGGCCCATGCAGTTGGCGTGGCAGGGCCCTTCCGACTCTTGCCCGCCGAACTCTTGATCGATCGAGAGTTGCTTCGCGAACGCTCAGGCTTACGAGCGTCGGCCGGCTGCATTGACGGTGGCGGGGGAGGGTGGGCGGTGGTATGCGGGCCCCAAGCTTCGCGACGTGGCCCGCCAGGTACGTTGGGTGTCGGAGCCGCAGGGTAGTAGTCGTCGACCGAGAGTTGGGGGAAGTCGAGGTGACAAGAAGAGGAGACGGGGAGCTGGGGAATTCGCGATGGCGGGGGACCGAGATCGAAACTAGCGGATCGTGTAGGTCTCGGCCCCATGCGCTGGTTCTTGCAGCCGTTGGGATGAGCCATGTCTATGCTCGCGCTGCTGCTGCTTTTGCTGCTGTGCATGCCGCCACGGGTATGGCTGCTTCGAGGCGGCGTTTGGTCGTTGTTGGTCTGAGTGGCGTGGCTCAGTTCTCGCTTGGTGTTGAGCTGCGGAAACGACGAGGTCTGCAAATGACTTGAGCCGCTATTGCTTCGACGTCCACGCGAAGGGGGCGCAGCGGCGGACTGCTTGCCAGAATGATGGACAAGACCAGCGAGATCTGAGTCCGAATTGCAAGACGGGTGGTGCCAGGGATGATGTCTACCGGAATCGTGGCGTCTGCGGGAATTGATCGTCGCGTTGTCGCGGTCGCGGTCGGTGTCGGTGTCGTGGTCGTGGTCGCGGTCGTGGTCGTGTTCGTGATCGGGGTCAAGGTCGTCTTCGTCGTAATCGTTCCTGTCGCCGTCTTGGTCGTCGTACCCTGCGCCCGCGGTGGAGGCAGTTGGAGCTCGCTGACCTCTGTTGCTCCTGAAGGAAGATGGAGCGGGAGATTGAGCAAAGGAGAATTGATCGAGCGACAAGAGCATGTTGACGACGAGAGAATCTCGCGTGATGTCCCGCGAAGACAGGGAGATCTCGTGCGAGTCCCGCTGAGGGGTGCCAGCCGTCTTTCTTTCAGCCATGTCGGCATCCAGGGAAGCAGGGGGTTTGCCTAGGAAGAAAACATTGGCGGTCGGATGGCGGCTGCGACGGGATGATGCAGAGGCCAAAGAGGACGCAGCAGAAGCGGACGCAGCAGAAGCGGACGCAGCAGAGGCGGACGCAATAGCAGAAGCAGGCGCGGATGCAGACGCGAATGCAGAGGCAGAGGCAGAGACAGAGACAGAGGCAGAGGCAGATGCAGGCGTAGACGCAGAAGCAGGGGCAGAGGCAACAGCCGTGATGGTAATCGCCGAGGCAGATGCAGCCGCGTTGGGCTTGTGGCACGAGAATCCGGGTGTAGCAGAGGCAGAGGACTGTGTCAAGGCAGCTCCCGTTTGCCGAGACGAGGAGGATGGGAAGAATGAGGAGGGTGGTCCGGGTGGTCCCTGGGAGGATGGTGCCTGGGGGGGGGGGCGCGGAATCGCAGGCCGGGATGTGATTGGTGGTGGTGGCGCTGCGTGTGGTGCGTGTGGTGCTGGTGCCGGTGCTGATGCTGGTGCTGGGCCCGGCCGTTGGTGGCGTCGTGTGCGTTCATGCGCGCGGCACATGCAGCTGCAGCGGCACCGACGGTCGTGCAAGTTGACGCCTCACACTGGAGCTGGCGGCCCTGCTGGGCTTGGGGCGAGGCGCGAGCCACAGACGATGGCGGTGCAGCATGTGCAGCAGGTGCGGATGCAGCAGGTGTGGCTGGTGTGGCTGCCGGCTCCGGCGCGGACGCTTCAGCAAGCAAAAAGGCGAAAGGCAAGAACCGCAACAAGAACGACGGGGAGCTTCCGGCCAACATCATACATGCAAGTATTATACCGACGATGGCTCCCGACGCCGACGCCGACGCCCGCACTCGCCAAGACGACAGACTGTGTGCAAACATGCCCCGAGCAATCGATAAAAAGTCGGATCCAAGCCGTCGGGCCGATGCCGTCATGGCTGTACAGCATGATGCTCGCGTCCCATGATGCCCAACCACGGTCAACCACGCTTCATGCTTCATGTCGCTGACGCGGGGCAGTCGGACCTTCCGACGTGTTCCTGGTGTACTTGATGCATTCCCATGCATTCCCATGCATTCCCATGCATTTTCATGCATTTCCATGCGGTCGCCGTGCCCAGAGGGCCAAAACTTGAAACACGCGGGGACGTGCGTTGAGCAAGACTGGGTTTTCGTTGACTTTTGTCTGTTTGCGTGGCCACCGAATGGCCGTCTGCGCTGGCTGTCACGGGAACTTGGATGCATGATGAAGAGGCCGCATGTCCGTCTGGACTCTGGACTCTGCAGTCTGCAACACCAGAGCCAGCTCGGGGCGCCATGGACGTGATGCGACGTGATGCGATGCGAGGCGGCCTCGTACGACGGAAGCCGTTCGAATCGGACAACGTCGAACGCTCGGTCCCGTGCAGAGTCGAGCATGTGAGTGGTCGAAGGAGCAAATTGCAACCAGACAGACGGACGGACGAACGGACATGAAAGATTTTTCACTCTTCACCTTGCCGTGCAGTCACCACGGACCCGCGTGCGAGTCGTGGCTGGGTGGGGCGGGTGGGGCACGGCCAGGCACAAGCAGGCAGAGCCAGGCTGCGCCGTCCCGGACAGGGGATCCGCCTGCGCTGGGAACCCCCCCACCATCAGCCCCCGGCCCTGCTGGGGCTGGAGAACAATCGGACCAGTGACCCGCATTTCCATCCCAAAACATGAAACCAGCACGACTTTTGTTCATGTCCATGCCTGTCTCCTCATTGGCCAGCCCCCTTTGCCTTGTCTTGGAACCCAACTCGAACTTTTCAAGACATCAATGGAGCATCACTTCATTTCTCTCGCACCGTCTCCGTCCACCCGCCCGACACGTGTGGTGGCTGAACAGCTCGCCGCGAACAAAGCAATGTACATGTCATCCGTCTTCCCGTGCGCGCCGCGCCGCGAGACATGTACCACCCTCGGCCTATGCCGCCCATCCATCTGCAGTCCTGGACCGTCGCACACGGGCCCATCCGTCGCCTCTGCTCGACTGCGATGCATGGAAACCATGGCGACGGTCTACGCCCAGCACGCGCGACCCGTTCGCCTTGACTGTCGGTCACTCAGAGTTGCATCCGACGCCGATGCCAGACCCAATCTCCCGTCTCAGACTTGCTATGAGGCCTATCTGGTATTCCCCGTCTTGGCCGATGCAAACGAGAACAAGTGGGGGATCGTGCTCGCGCCGATCATCCATTCCATCACATCTTGTCTCATCCCATGAACCCGCAACTCTCGTCCCGCCGCCCAGGCTGCAGCAAAAAGGGCAAAAGCTTGACACTCGAGCATGGAGTATGCACCCGAAGAAACAAGAAAAAGAGACAGGTGTCGGACGGGATGAGAAAGGAATGCTAAAAAAAGAAAGAAAAAACAGAGAGAGAGAGAGAGAGAGAGAGAGGAAAAAGGAAAGAAAGAGAAAGAAAGAGAAAAGAAATACCGGATCGTCCACTCGGCAGCCCAAAACTCACATGCCACACTCCCTACACTTCCCACCAACCCATCTTGATCATCCAGCGGCCAGACCGACGTAGCACCCATGACCCAAAACGGCCGCATGAAACTCGACAACACATCCACATGAGCACACGATACTGCTGACCAGGCCGTCCGCAGTCACTTGCTCCGGGACCCGGTGCGTCGAGCTATTCGTCGCAACGACCTGTGCAGCGTCATCCAACCCGGGACAATGGGGCACTAATTGATGTAGACGTATTCGCCTCTTCGGATTGGACCGTCACCAGGGATACCGGAGTAGCGATGCTTCGGAGAGCATGATATTTGGCAAGCGGAAGGGACAGGAGACATGGCAAGAGGCAGGGCGGGGGGGCCTACAGTGTCAACATGATGATCATGCAAGACGACGAAAGAACGTGACTGGCAGGGTGCATCGCATTGTGGTCTGCGTAAGTCATCTGAACGGCGGCATGAATACATCGCGATAATACAGATTACTCATCCAAAGTCACGCAGACCAAAGGGAGTCGCTGCAAGCCGACGAACAGAGAGCATAAGAATGCTTTTAAAATACAAAAAAAAAAAAGGAAAAAAAGGAAAAAAAAAAAAAAAAACCCCCACTGCACACCACCTTCTCTTGACCATCCTCAATCAAACAGACTCTTGCTGCCCAAGCTGCTTACCCTCCCGGTCTCACCCGTAGACCGCATCAACTGCCGCCGCGCCGGGCATGACTTTATGTTCACGAAAGGCATCCGTATCTTACTACGCTAGCCATTTCGAAAATATAAATAAGGTAGTACAGCATTACATTCCCCTCCACCAGCTACTGCCCGATCTGAACACCAACTCCGACGAGGGTGCGCTTCCAGACACCGGGCGCGAAAGAGACCGAGATGGCCAATGTTCTTGGACTCGGGTCATGAGACGAACGGCCTCTCGGACTCGCTCCAGCTCCGCAAGCAACAGTCAGGTCGCTTAGATTGCCCCCGGGCATGCAGGTTGGCCATGATGTATTCTCATTTGTCCCACAGGTCCTTGGAGGCGAGCCGCTGGGGCGACTTGGGGGGGGGGAAGAATAGGGCGAAGAAGCGGATGAGGCGTGAAGTGGAAAGAGATGAGAAATATCAGCAAGTACGACGTATTGAGTCTGAGTAAGAACCAAGAGAGAGAGAGAGTGTGTGTGTGTGAGAGAGAGAGAGAGAGAGACAATTCTCATCATACCCCATTCGATGGCCCATTGTTGAATACCCACGATTTGTCCACGAATCTGCGACGGCGCCAGCTCGGCAAGGTACACAAGAACCTAGGAGGACGTGATTCTAATGCAGAGGCCAGAGATGACTCTCCCGCAATCAACTGAGGCACGTTCTGCGCAGAGCACTGCATGGTCGCGCCAAGAACCCAGATGACCGAGGCAACTTTCCACGCGCCTCGGCGGCCGAGGCGATCGGCCAGCCAGCCAGCGAGCAGGGCGCCGGTCAAGGAGCCCGCGGACATGGAGGCCGTGATGCCGCTGCCGCGTCCAAACAAGCTGAGGCCGGCTGGGTTTGTGCAGGCCCTTCACTGGCTGGTGGTGTGGTCAGTGTAGATATGAAAATCGGTCGCGTAGCCAGCGTGACGGCCAAGTAGTACAAGCATGCATGATACGTGTATTACCCCCGAATACTTTGTTGGTGTATTTTGCTCCCAACTTTCGCACAATAGATTCCACCGCCAGGCTTGAAGGTAGAAGGCTACAAATACAAATGCGCTAGTAGGGTCGTGGACCGTGGACCGTGGACCGTGAACCGTGGACCGTGGTTCCTCTGCACTTTGAAGTCTTGAGTTTGTCGACATGTCGCTGATGGAGGAATCTGGGGCCGATATCTTGCACTCGGCCATGAAGATGTTGTGCATGTAGTATGTACCATAGGCATAACCCAGGATGAGTGCTATGAATGAAGATGCAATAAAACTTTCTTTTGAAGAAAAAAAAAAAAAAAAAAAAAAAAAAAAAAAAAAAAAAACCTTGCGATTGTGCAGGATACTGTAATCACCCAGATCCCATCTTCTGTACCTCATGAAGCCATGCCCGCATCCTTGTCCAAATCCGTCTTGCTGGGACACCACTCATCCTGCAAGTTCTTGTCCACAGTCTTCTCAATGATTTCGCTCGCCCACCACTCGCCCCAGCTGGTCAGGAAGATTCGATCGGGGTCTTGGGGAAAGTCGCTCCTCGAAAATGCCTCCAGGATGCTGGCCGCGCCTTGAGGCACCGTCTTCGCATCAGGCGAGCGGGCAGGAAGCTTCAAACCGCCGTTGCGGCCGAGGCCAGTGTTGGGGATGAAGCCGGGAGACACGGCGATGACCTCGCACTGTCCCTGGAGCTGTCGACGCCACCAGTGCGCACCAAGAAGCTGGATGAACTTGGTGGCAGCGTAGACGGTGTACCCGTCTGCTCCCGAACCACTCCTGATCTTTGCCTCGATTGTCGCTAAAGAGGCCGCTGTATTTTAGCAAATAAGGCTGCCTGGGAGGCGGATCTTGTGAATCTTGCACCCGTGGACGACGTACCAGGATCCTGGACATCACGGATGGCCCCGGATGAAACGACTACGATGCGGGCCCTGGATGCGACCAATTTCTCGCGCAGCAGATGAATCAAGAAATGCTGCGCTACCCCGTCATGTGTCGATTAGTCCACCCGTTTGTAGCTTCACATGTTTGTTTCATGACTCTCTCTGGAATGTTTCGGGTGATTCGGCGTTTGAACGTACAAAAGTGGTTCACCACAGCTGCCTCGCACCACCTTGATCCATGAGATGCCTCGTCTCCAGCTCCCTTGAACGTGGCCGCGTTCAACAGTAGATAATCAATCTTGTCCTGGCCCACGTTTTCCAGAGCCTGTTGGGCAAAAGTCTTGACCGCCGCCAGGTTAGACAAATCGAGCGGCAGCACGGCATGAGCATTGGCGGCCCGGTCAAACTCTAGCTTCTCGATGGCCTCGTCGGTTGTCTTGGTATCTCTGGCGCCAAGGATGATCTTGTACGGAGTCGTCCGCTGCAGGAGCTGCTTGAGGGCCTCGAATCCCTAGGGGATGGAGAACAAGGGAAAGAAGAAGAAAGGGAAAAAAAAAAAAAAAAAAAAAAAAAAAGGCACCAGCGACGTAGTGGTTTGTGTAAGCGATCTGGTCAAGCGAGGGCGTTTGGTGAGATGGGTGTGTCGCTTACGATGCCGGAGGAGAGGCCGGTTGCGACGACGGTCTTGGCGAGAGCGGTCATGATGTCTCTGTGAGCGAGGGTGAGCGAGGGTGAGCAAGTGTGAGTGTGGGCGTGAGTATGCGACACTGCGTGTGTGTTTCTGGATTCCTCGATCGGAAGACGGCGGTGGGGGGGGTTTGGCATTCTTATACTTGCTCGTCACGCCGTCATGCCGTCATGCCGTCATGCCACCGTCGAGATCAACTACGTCAAGCGCGTGGCTTCCGGTCCAGGGTCCACACTCAACTCTTGGCTTCCTCCATGTCCCTCGGCACCTTTTTTGACACGACATCCTTGCCTTGAGTTCTCGCCTGCTCGATACACTTGCTTCATCCCCCCGCACATTCTCTCGGCCGACAGTCTTCCCGCCCCGCCGAGTACGTCCTCACATGTAGCGCAACGCACGACGCACGACGCACGACGATCGACGAGCATCTCCCGCAGCTTGTGCCCCTCGACTGCATCGCCTCGACTTCCCTCACATGCCCACTGGAGCAAAGACTGCACAAACAGCCTCGTCATCTCATCGGAGGGGGCTGTTTGCGCGGGAGTTGCGCCTTTACAGCTCTGCTGCCACGACCCTGCTCATGGCACTCTCGGACGATAACGTCGTGTCGAAGAAGCCTACGCTTCTGTCTATAGCTTTCTCACGCTCAACATCCCCCACTGGAGTCTACAGGACGAGGCAGACGCGATGCAGTCAGCATGTCGTTGCCTCCTGCCCATAATGTCTTTCCAAGCCGGGGCATCTTCCCAACACTGTCACGCCTTTTGGCCAAATACTACAGCTCCAGGCAGGTATCCCGAGGCGCATACATGATACGAGTATCGTACATGGAACACGACGCACCACCCGCTTCCATCCATGAAAGAACGTGGACTCTTGGCTCCGCGTCACCCAATTCCAAGGCCCGGTCCCATCACATGTTGCCGCCCAGATTCCGCCCAACTCTCGCCAGACCCAGCTCATCATCGTCTTGTATTTTTTTTTTTTTCTCCTCAGCCAAATGAGCTTCATGTAGAGCAAGCCAGACTATACGAACGCCCTTGCCCTACCTCCCGCCCATCGTCTAGAATCCGTTCTTTCTGCACCAGTCCCGACCCCCCCCCAGGCTACGTCACCGCCACAGATCCAGTTCTCGACACACAATGCCCTACAGAAAAAGGGCCCGTCAAGAGAACCGACGGTCCACACAACATCATGATACAAGAAGTTTCCTCTTGCCCGTGCTGGTACGAAGAATTCCGAGACGCGGCCTTTGCGCCATGCCCACATAGTACATGCCATCTGCTTGCCACGCCGTCTCACCGCCACCCCCCCCCGCAAAGGATGCCGTCGCGAACCCCCACCACGGTAACAAACTCTTTTACGTACCTTTTCCCCTCATTTCCCTTTAGAAACAGGAAAAGACGAAAACGAAACAAGAGTCATAGACAAAGCCACGAGCGCATCCCGCGGACCCTGCAGCAGTCGACCCACGTGGACGACGTAGCAGGGTCCATTTGATCGCTGCATCCTATCGGCGAGCACGCCATCTGTTGTCTGGCCTCGGGCACATGCCGTGTACGCAATGCCCATCCGTTGACATGATCTGTGCTGCTGCGATGAGCAAGCAATGCGGGAGACCCGCTGCAGTGGCATGTCGTTTTTTTTTTTTTTTTTTTTTTTTTTTTTAAAAAAAAAAAAAAAAATTTTAAAAAAAGGAAGAAATAAGAAGAAGAAGAAAAGAATAGAAGAAAACGAATAAAATCTAAAACGAATAAAAAATGGCTGTATAGCACCCGACTGTCCAACGGTGCTTGAGCACGTGGTCGGTCACTCGGCAAATATGCAATCCACTTCGCACCTCGGCGTGAGAACCTTGATGTCTACAGACTCCGGAGCTTTGGACTCGAGAGAAGGATGGACGGTGGAGCCTGGCTCGACGTGGTGGGCACTGGGCAGTGGGCAGCCTGGTCTGGTCGCGCGTAGGGGACCTCTTCTCTACTGGCTGAATGTGTATGATTTTATGCTTTTTTTTTTTTTTTTTT
>SRPU01000236.1:0-25655 GCA_018360185.1 Claviceps lovelessii
CCTCTATTTTTTTCTTCTTCCTTTCTTCTTCTTTTCTCTTTGGAAAACGCAGAGTTGCCATTACTCGTCCCCATGCAGCACGATTGGCCCACGGCTTGGTTCTTCCCCCCCCCATCCTTGCCCTTTCATGTTTCGCGCGATTTTATCTCGGATACTTATACTGTCAATCAACTGAGGCATCTGCCCAAGCACACAGTACATATAGCTCATCCGAGGTCAGCATCTCACCAGACAAGGACGTTGTGACGCGGACACCGGAACACCATGATGTATCGCTGATGTGCTGGGTTGAATGGCCACGCGTCACACAGCCTCACTTGCTTGTTGGTGAGAAGAGTGAGGGCGCGCGGACTCGCTCTGTATGAGGCAAGCATGGCGTCAATCCGATGCCGTGTCCACTGTCCGTTGTCCGTGGCTTTGTACGTTGTTTTGTCCGTCGCGGCGTCCATCGCGTTGTCTGGCCAGATGCATGCTTTGAGAGCCAATGCCTGGTCTGGTGCCGCTTTCCGATCTAGATGTCATCATCAGTTGTGCCGTCTCACGACCTGACTAGCGCCGCCTACATCTCCTTTGGGGATTTTGCGTTACTTTTATGTGTTGTTGCACACACGAATGTGCACATGGCACTGTATGTTTCGTCCCATGCCACGCGGCCTTTTGCTATATGCCTTTGACAGTCAAACCGCGCCAACTGGGTCACAATAGTCGGATTGACCGACACAGACAAGGATTGAAGAGAAGAAGAAAATCTAATGTATTTCAATCTTCCGAGGAACATACTGGTATGTAACTGTGATGAAAGTCAAATGCAGTGATCTGCTGGCGCCGTTTATTAGTGGGGATGTGCAGATAAGAAGCTACCTGTCGGGTACTTTCATAGGTAGGGTATTTATGCAAAGAACGCATGGCATGGGCGACATATATCATGTATAGAATAGGTAGAGTAGAATAGGCAAAAAAAAGTACCTAGAATCACCTTGCTAGATCCAGGTGGGCCCGGTGAGCTAGTAGCCGGTACCTCGCCGCTAGTCGTTACGTACCCGTAAGTCGTCAAGATCTAGTAGCTACTAGCCAGTACCTAGTACCTAGCATAGTGACCACTGACCACTGACCACTGACCACTGACCACTGACCACCACCCCAGCGCACCGTTGCATGCTTCAATCTTGGTGCCGCCACCGGCCAAAGTTGTCATCATCATTCCATCGTTTTATCCCTTGGCTCTCGGCCTCGGAGCTTCTGACGGGACCCCCTGGGCTTATCAATCCGGCCTCTTCCACCTTGGACGCCCGTTCTCTGTCCCGAAAATGTCCTTCTATAGCCTTACCCAGTGTTTCCGCACCCGCTGTTCTAACTTCTGCGACATGCGACTGCCGACGCGCAATCCTGTCATCGTCTCAGATAACCGCAGGCTTCCATCCGGTCGTGGTTGACGGGACAGGAAATTACCGCTGCCAGTTGCCTACGTATCCCTTGTATCCTATCCTTCTGTAGCCGCCCTTTGTTCCGCGCTCGCCTGGTTTCGATCTTGTCAGCCAAACCCAAAACACGGTCGCCGACTCTTCCGAACGAATTCCCGGCCCGTCGTTGCCTCGCCATGGCGATGACGCACGACGAGAGAGACTCGAATCCGCCCGCGACGGAAGATGTCGAGACCACTCATCTTATCGCGTCTGGATCGGAAGGCTATGGCAGTGAAGCCGGAACAGCTGAAGCTGGCGTGGGCTGGGACGGTCTCGCCGATTTCGAGGGATTGCCCTGGTGGCGTCGACCGTCCGTACGTCTTGAGCTGTTCTTCGTCACTCACTGTTGGATATCCGACCTGACCATAGTCGAATAATACAGGTTTTTTGGCTACTAGCTCCATATTCATTATTTACGCTGGCGTTTGGAAGCGTCATTGTTCCCAAGCTAAACCTGTAAGCAAAGAGCATTTTCTCTTTCTTGTCCTTTCATTTCCTTTTTTCTTTCTTTCTCTCTCTCTTTCTTTCTTTCTTTCTTCTCCTTTTGCTCGTCTTCTTTTTTTCCTCTTCTTTTTAGTTGTTGTTGCCCTACAGGGTGACTCGGCACTAATGAAGTACTGTGTTTTTTTTTTAAATGCCATGTAGCATACTTGATTTAGTCTGCCAGCAATATTTTGTCGACCAGTCAATTTTACACCCCGACAAATCATTCACCCCCGTCGTTCTTGGAACCGACAACCCACAATGCAGAAACCCAGAGGTTCAGAAGCATGCTGCCACCTTCATGCTGGCCATGAATCTATGCACCGGCGTGCTGAGCGCGTTCGCTGCTCCGAAACTAGGCCATCTTTCGGATCGGTTCGGTCGTCGCCGGCTGCTCGCTCTCGCCTCGTGTGGTGGATTGCTGGGGGAGGTCATTACGATCCTGGCGGCTAGGTTTCCGCAGAGTGTCGACTATCGTTGGCTGGTCCTCGGAGCTTTGTTTGATGGCATCACTGGCTCCTTCACGACCGGAAACATTCTCGCCCAATCGTACACCAGTGACTGCACGCCACCGTCAAAGCGCGCTGTGGCCATCGGCTACATCCACGCCTGTCTGTTTACAGGTCTTGCTCTGGGCCAATTCCTCGGTGGCGAAATCGTGAAGCTGACGGGAAGCTTGTTGTCCGTATTTTACATTTGCTTGGCGGCTCATACCATCTTCATCGTTATTGTGGGGTTCGTGATCCCCGAATCCATGTCCAAGAAGAAGCAGATGACGGCTCAAGAAAAGCATCGCAAAGAAAAACTCAAGCGGGAGCAACGGCCGCGGTCCTGGATCTCTTCAGTCAGGGAGAAGAACCCGTTTGCAGCCCTGTCCGTGCTTTGGCCCCGGGAACACGGAACCTCCACGAGACTGCGGATCAACTTGGTCGCTTTGGCCACGTGTGACATGATCGTCATGGGAAGCGCCTTGGCCGCGGGCCAAGTCGTCATCCTGTATGCCCAGTATACCTTTAATTGGCAAACCCTCGAGTCATCCCGGTTTATTGCCAGTGTGTCCTCGGTTCGCGTCTTCGCTTTGATGGCCGCGTTCCCCCTCATCAACTATCTCTTCAGAACACGCCCTGCCGCCAAGGAGAGACGAGAGACTGGGCTCGTCTTGCAGGACCGAAATGGCGGGGCCGACCACGTCGATATGTGGATACTCCGGTTTGCCCTTGTTTCCGATATTCTGGGCTATGTCGGGTTTACCATGGCAAGAACTCCGGCCCTGTTTGTCGGCAGCGCCATGATGGCCGCATTCGGGGGTCTTGGTAGCGCCACCAGTCAATCGGTCGTGACCAAGCATGTGCCTGCGGATCGGGTCGGCAGAGTCTTGGGGGCCATTGGCATGATGCATGCTCTAGTCAGGGTCGTCGGACCGGTGGTCTTTAATGGCATCTACGCCGCGACTGTCGCCACCTATCCGCAGGCCATCTTTGTCGCCCTCACCGTCATTTTCAGTTGTGCACTGCTTTGCAGTTTCCTGGTGACGCCGCATGGTAAGTAAGATGGACGAGAAGGAGACGAGGTTGAACGGGTCAGACCTGCTAACCCGCGACCTCATTTTTAGTTCACTGGGAGGAGTATGCAGAAGAGGAGGAGGAGGAGGAGGAGGAGGAGCCCCTTGACGGACGTGTGCCAGGGACGGTGCCAGTGCCAGACCCATTCGGCACGAGTACTGCCATCCTGCCTCGAGACGAGGATGAAATACGGTATTAGCTTCCAGGTTTTGGGACTGTTCGTACCTGAGGATGTATGCGTCCTGTTTCTGGCTCAAAGGAGGGGGGCCGTTCACTTTTATCCGTCTGGGTCATTGAGCAACTATCTGATGGCAAACCTGGCAAACCTGGCAAGCCTGGCAAACCTGCGCTTACCTTGGGGCCGAGGACTACACCTCATCTTTGACCACTCGAGCAGCGCGCATCTAGGGAATTGGACTGCATCCCCTGGCACATTTTATTAGAAATGCCATGTGGGCAAATGTGGCAACAAATATGTACATGTATTTCTTTATTTCTTATATTTTTTTATAATATATATACATATATATATTCATGTATAAAGGCAACAAAGGATGGCTATCTGGCTGTGGTGCAATCTGCTATGGTAGAGTTACGGAGCGGTATGAATAAATACTGGGATAGTCAAGGATGTGCTCAGTCGACAGTGCGTTATACCGTCACGCCAGACCATTTTACGCCAGGATATGGAAGCATGAATCAGACGATGTTGTTCGTTTTAGACAAGCAAAGACGCATCCAGATGGACAGGCTGGTCGCATTCCTTCTGATGGACGACGAAACGGACCTCTGTACTGGACATGATTATGTAGGGTAGGTAGCAAGTATTGTACTTGCATCCCGGAGTTCGCCCCATAGGGCTACAGCCTACCTGTTCGGGACTGTGCGAGATGCGGAAGTTTTTTTGAGCGGAATCAGCATGTCGCAGCTTTCATGGCTGCTTTGATTGGCTAAATAAATCGATAAAAGGACCGGCGTGTTGTCTAACAAACTGCAGACAAGGTAGCGAATCGATAGTGCAGACTGTACATGTACATGTGCATGTGCATGTGTTTGTGGAGAGACATCCGGTCTGGTCCAATGACGAGTGACACGAAGGCGGTGACGGTGAGCTGATTCATTTTCCCTCGTCACGACTCACGACGCACACATCCTCAGAGCTCACCTCTCGAACCAGCACCAAGTCTCATCAGCCTCATCTCTTTTCCCCTGCAGAGCCCGGCATAACATCAATGCCACTGCGATCCACATCCGGCGTCCGTGTACACTTGTCCTCCGACCTACTCCGCCGCAGCCGGGCCGCCATGGCGTTTGCGACCAAGGCAGATGGGCGTGCCGTCAAATTTGGGCCCTTTGAGGTCACAAACCAGGTATGCATGTATGATGTTTTTCAAGACTCCCGTCTTACATGTACATGTACATGTTGTTGAGAGCTACGGCCGTACAACCGAGAAAGATGAGCCTGTATTTCCTTGTTTTCTTTGTTTTTCCCCATCTTCTTGGCGTTTCTGGGTGCACGACTTGATTCTGCCCATCGACAGAAAACACAAACACATGCATGCACTTCATCTGCCCGCATACATACAATACACGCCTCTCATCCCCCCCCTCCGCATGCAGGTCTTCCTCACCACGCCACACTCCTTCGCCCTGGTCAACCTCAAGCCCCTCGTCCCCGGCCACATTCTCGTGTGCCCGCTCCAGCCGCACCGGCGCCTGACGGACCTGTCGCCCGCCGAGACGGCCGATCTGTTCAGCGCGGTGCAGCGCACGCAGAAGATGCTGGCGAGGCGATATTTTCCTGACCCGCGGGACCTGCTTTCCGGGAGCTTCACCGTCGCGGTGCAGGACGGGCCCGAGGCGGGGCAGACGGTGCCGCATCTCCATGTGCATGTCATTCCGCGGACGGCGAACGACGTGGGCGCGAACCCGGATGCCTTGTACGCCAGGATGGCGGGGGAGGAGGGCAATGTCGGTGGCGCGCTGTGGGATCGGGACCACGAGTGCGGGTGCGAGGATGCTCGTCGTCCTGCTGCGGGGGGTGCGATGGCTCCGATTGAGGATGCTGCCAGGGTGGCCAGGACGGCGGAGGATATGCAGAGGGAGGCGGAACTCTACCGGGAGGTTTTGAGGGAGATGGATTGACTTCTTTTGCCTCGCTCTGATGGAATTTTTTTTTCTTTTTTTTTGCGACTGTTTTCTTTTTTTCTTTTTTTTTGTTTCCCAAGAAGAAAAAAAAATTTATGTAAAGAATATAAATATAGATATAAACATTTTTCTAAAAGGAAAAATATTGAATTCACCTAACCCCCTTCACCCCCCTCACCCCCCTCACCCCCCCCAGAACCTATGGCGAGTGTGGGTGCTGGCAAAACGCCAGGGCGTTTATAAGTCCGGGATATCATTTTTTTTCCTTTTTGTTTATTTCATACCGTTTCCTTTTAGCCAGACAAGTCCCGACGACTCTCCGTTTGACCGGATTGCCACGACACTGATTCGTAACTAACCACAGTAGCCACCCACAGCAGCAGACCGGAGCCACCTCCCACCCTTCGTAGTCTGTGCGTGTTTCGACCCCAACTCTGTCAACACAATCTGCCATGCTTCTGATCCTGACGAGGCAGGGATTCTGTGTCGTCTTCGTCTTGTTGACGCCCGTACTCGAGGCGTTGCGTTTCCATGAGCTCAGTGGACAGGCAGGTGAGCCGATGGAGACGTGTTTGGGGGCGAATACAAGGTATGCCGAAAAAAACAACCCCCCGAGGAAAGAAAATCGAAAAAAAAAATAAAAATAAAAAAATAAAAACGAGCTTCCACAGACCCAGGCATGCTCCCGCATATGGCGCTGCTGGCCGTCGTTTTATGAGCACTTTTTTTTTTGCCACCCTGGATACTTGCATTTGGTGTTGTGCTGCAAACTGAGGACGGCCGCCACGATGTATGCCTAAATGCTGTATGTGAATGTGTGTCGTTGCAGCAAGCACATCCCTCGCTCGCTTCTTGGCATGGCATGGCATGGCATGGTGGCTGTACGTCCTCCGAGCTGCTTGCCATTTGGAGTGCATTTTGCCTCGAGTACGGCAATTGAGTCCCGTGAGAAGGGGTTTCTGTGGAAGAACCCCAGCGGAAAGTCTCATCGTCTTGTTCGCCGATGTTTTTCTTTTCTCCCCCCCCTTTTTTTTTGTTCTCCTTTTTCATGTATGGGTTTGTTTCAGCATTCTTGTCATTGTCCGTGCGTTGCCAGAGGCACGGACTAAAAGAGGCGCTGCGGCACGATAAAAAGACGTGACGGGATTTCCAAAAAAAAAAAGGTGGTGGGTGGTGGGTGTGGTTACTGTGGTGTTGAAGAGCGTGTGGTGATGTTGGCGGGCTAACAGATACACGGCTGGGGTCCATACTAGGTGGGTCGCAAAGAATGCATGACAAAATCTCATTCGTTCGTCGTGGCTGCATGGGATGTGCATGCATGCACAGCGGGATTTCCAGCGCAAGGATGGTTCGGCTGCACAAGACCAGGCTGGCTGGCAGCCCAGATCGTCAACGCTCGTCCCGATGAGCCGGTTCTCGGCTTGGACGTTGAAAAGGATTCGTCGGTGCCGATGCTCATCACACGTGCATGCATCGCACACCGCCAGGCAAGGCCAGTTATTCCTCCGCGGGGGGGGGGGGGGGGCTGCTTGTTGGTGGCAAGAGATACGAATCACGCACGATCTGGCATCAAGTACGAGGAGGTGAAGCAGGGCGATGGGCAGGTAGGCGTGGAAAGAATGCCACCATCCATCTGTGTGGTGCCGTCGTGTGGTGCGGCGTGCCATCGAATCGGATCTGTGATGATACATGTATCTTTTTTTGCAAAAGCCATGGCTGGAGGGAGCAGGCTGCAGCTTTTGCTCAATCGGAACTTGGCTTCTGTGATAGATGATGGCGATAAAACGGGAACTAGGGCGCCTCCCACAGCTGCCGCGACTCAATAGTTGCATATCAGCCGCCACAGGACCTGGAGGCTTTCCGACAGAACGCACCTGTGCCTTAGCGGGGCGCGGGAGGGGTCGGAGTATCACGGCTCCCTCACGTCTTGTTTACGCCGGCACGGGATTGTGCTGGAAACCATTCTCTGCAGAGAGAGAGAGAGAGAGTCTGGTCTGGAGAAGCCCCCGCTCGGCCGGGAAGAGGGTGACGGAAGCGGGCATCGCGTTTTTGCACCCAGAGTCAGGGCCAAAAAACGTCGGTCTGACTCTGAAGCTAGCGGCAGACGCTCGCACGAGCTCCTCTCAGCGCTCACTCGTGACGGTGATGTGATGAGTGCATGCGGGTAAAAGAGGAGGACAAGTCGTGACTCGTCGGCCAAATAAACGGCATAACAGGCCGTACCATTACCCATGTCCACCCCCGGTCCACAGATTCCACATTGTCAATTCTTCTAAGCGGGACTCTTCCAAGTCTTGGAGTTCTTCAAGCGTGGCGCAGTCCCCAGGGGGTGCGCCGAGTCTGTCCAAGTCTGGTCGGAGTAGCACACCCCCGGCAGGACATCAACAATAAGCTCCGCAACCCCACTCCAGATCGTAGATGCATGTGGCCAACCGGAGAGTTGATTCCCCACCTCTACCGGCCCCCCCCCCCCCAATCCAGGCCGTGACGTCGGTCGGTAATCGCAACATCCATCCTGAATGATCAATTGCGTGTGCCGTCGGAGGGGGAGCACACAGATGGGAAACAAGACAACGTACGACGCGCAAGAAAGGGCGGCACCGCATACGTGATTCAACTGTGCTTCTCACCGAATGTCCCTTCTCTGGAAGCAGAGAAAGCCCCATTGCTGGAAATTTTCAAGACATTTCCGCCGTCTTCAGTCAACCCATTGCTGCCGTGATCCCGTGAAAGCCACTCCACTTGAGACTCGAGCCATCCGTGCTCGATGCGGCAGCTCATCGGGCCCTTGTTTGACTCACTCACTGCTTCACTCGCTGGTTTACTCACTCGCCCACCCACTTACCAACTCACACCAGAAGGAAATGGAAGGAGCGCCACCCCACTGCTGCCTCGCCCGCATCCGTCTGCTCTGTTGCTCCTTCCCTCTGTCGCACCGCCGCATTGTTGCACAGTCCTACCACACACACACACACACACACACACACACACTTGCCCCTCGCCACATGTGCTTTCGTCAGGTTTTTCGCTTTATATGCATGCACACATGCATACTTGCATATCAAGAATTCGCTCTGTTGCTCGCAGCCGCCGCCGCCGCCGCAGCCGCAGACGCAGAGTGTTCAGATTACAATACGGGCTGCACAATGGCCCCACGCTTCCAATCGCTTCCAGAGTCCAGACCACCGACACCACCAAGTTCGCCGCTCACCCCCTCCACCCCTCTCAGCCCCACCCCGATGGTCCGGGCCTAGAAATACGCTCCCTCCCTTCCACACAAACGCATATTCTTTCCATTTATTAATCCTCTGCAATCTTTCTGTTTTTTTTTTCACTCTCGCTTTGAAGGAGCCTCTCCTTTGCCGCCAGAAAAAGAAAAAGCTTCTCGGCCTATATTCTCTCCTGGCTATCTTCTTCCAACGCCAAAGGTCCCTCCTCTCGCTCGATTCTCAACCCGTTGACCATTTTGTCTTCTGCTCTTGGACACGGTAACAGAGACTTGAGAGACTGCTCCAGTCTCTTCCCACCTCCCTTCGCCCTCTCGTGAGCCGCAACGAACAAGCCTTTTTTTTTTTTTTTTTTTTTTTTTGCCACCACCAATACAACACGTCCCATCCACCACGCGACACTACATAGCGAGCTGTTGAGAGAAACGCACACAAACACTGGCACTATTTGGTCCGACGTGCCCGTGTCTTGTTGTAAGCGCCCATCACACGACCAAGATATGGCCCTAACAAAGCAGGTCCGTCTTCGCGATCCCGATGACTTTCCAACGCTTCAACTTTTTCTGCTAGGTAAGGCACACCTTGCTTCAAATCAAACATCTTTTCAAGGTCCAGCAATAGAATTTCAAAGTAGTCTGTGCTAAATAAAGGTAAAAAAAAAATAAAAAAACATTTGCAGCCATTGTGCGTCTTGCTGAGCCAATTGCCCTGACCTCCATCTTCCCATACGCCTGGGCCCTTGTCAAAAAGTTTCAAATCGGCAACGAACAAGATGCCTCCTTCCACGCCGGTCTCCTCATCTCTTCCTTTTCCCTTGCAGAAGCCCTCATGGGCATGTACTGGGGCGGTCTGTCCGATCGCGTTGGTCGCAAGCCCGTCTTGATGCTTGGATGCCTGGGCACCATGTTTAGCATGGTTATGGTAGGATTCGCCTCCAATATCTGGATAGCATTACTTGGAAGAGCCATAGGTGGTCTTCTCAACGGCAACATTGGCGTCATTCAAACCATGGTCGGCGAGCTCGTGACCAAACCCGAACACGAACGTAAGTGTTTACACCATTCCCTCGTGCTTTGCTTTGCTTTTCTTTTCTGCCTGAAATTTTTCGACGTTGAAAGATTACATATTTTCGTCCCTCCCCTTTCTTTTCTCTTTTTGCTGACATCAAATCTCCCTTACAGCAAGAGCTTTTGCTGTCATGCCCTTTGTATGGAGTGTTGGGACCATTATTGGACCATGCATCGGTGGCACATTTGCCGATCCGCACCAGTCCTGGCCCAATGCGTTCCCCAAGAATGGCTTGTTCGATCGCTTTCCGTATCTTCTCCCCAATCTGTTATGCGCTGCGCTCCTGCTCATCAGCATCATCTTGGGCTTTCTCTTGCTCGATGAGACGCATCCTGATATGCAGCCCCGCATGTCGCTCCCTGCAGATACCTACGTCTCTGAAGAGACACCACTGATTGAGACTTCAGATGCTTTGAAGCGTCCAGCAGTTGACCTTCGAGCCGAGACGTATGGAACTCTCAGAAGTGCAAATGGCGAGCATCGTCATCAGTATGAGCAATCGAGCGAAACTCTTGTGCGAGAAAAATCGGGTTCAATCTCCAACGACAAGGTTTGGAACAAGCGAGTTGTCGGTTTCATCATCGCCCTATCCATCTTCACATACCACTCTATGACCTACGATCATCTTATGCCCATCTTTTTTGAGGATGGACGTCGCATTGACCACGACAGCGTCGCCAGTCTACTGTCCGTCTTCACTTCATCAGGCGGCTTGGGACTCTCTCTGCGTGATGTCGGAATGATTATGGCTGTCAATGGTGTCATTGCATTATTTGTGCAAGCCGTCATATTTCCCATCGCCGCAGAGAGGGTCGGTGTGTACAAACTCTTCCTCTTGGTTACTGTTTTACATCCAATCGTATACGCGATTGTGCCCCTACTCGTCCTCGTCCCCGAGTCTCTCATCTTTCCCGCCATCTACGTCTGCTTGGCAGTCCGCAACCTCCTTTCCATCACGCTCTACCCTCTCCTCTTGATTCTTATCAAGGAGGCCACCCCGTCATCCAGTGCACTGGGCAAGGTGAATGGATTGGCCGCCAGTGCCGGAGCTGCTTGCCGCATGGTTGCACCTCCTGTCGCCGGATATCTGTACACCTATGGCAGCAAAATGAACTGCACTGCCTTGGCTTGGTATGGAAGCGCCATTGTTGCCATCATTGGCTCAGTGCAGTGTTTTTGGGTTCCTCGAGAACGCCGTATGGATACAGGTTCTGAAGAATGTGTCACCGCACCTCCTTGCACCGAATACACTCCTCTTAATGCTGAAGTTTCAGCTGTAGAGGGAGAGCACGCGGCTTGATCAGCCGTCGCTGACGCCCTTTCTTTCTTTCTCCTTTTTTTTTTTTTTTTTTTTTTTTTTTAATGACTCGGGGCCTTCATACCTTCCCTACTATTTGTTCCCCCACCCATATTGATCACAATCTTGTGATGATAACTCGTGTCATAAATTGACCTTGTATCAGAACGACTGCACATCTACTAATTTGGCACTCTTGAAAGAGTGACCAGCATGTCACAGTTCCACGACGCGGGCTTCCGAAGAGATGTTTCGATGCTAGCGACCGGTCGGGAATACATGAAGACAAAAAGGGCGAAAGAGATGGCAACGTTGTGCAGTTGAATATTACGTGAAATATACCCCAGGTAGACTGTCTGGTATGGGATTTGCGAGCATAACCTGCATTGGACTGGTGTTTTGGCGCATGAACTTTATTGTGTATCTATTTATTTTTCCTGTCTTTATTTTTCGTCATCTTCTCCTCGAAATAAAAGGAGACAGATAGGTACATAGATTCTACCTGGGGTTCAAAAAGATGAATAAAATAAAACCAGATGAAATAAAGTTATGAAAACTTGCGAAGCACGTTGTCGTTGGATGCTTTTTTGGTCATGCTCGATACGAGTTACACGAGGAGACGTTCCAGTATGTGGGTCCACATCAGGCACCTGGGCAGTTGATGGAATCTAATAGAATTCAGAAGTATGGTGCAGCGAGCATGAATGAGTCAACGCCGGACACTGCTGTCCTTGTTGCTACGCTGAGAATTCAGGTAGAGAATACTTTTCGCTATTAAAGGGTTCCCAAACAGCAACAATTGTTTGCGACTTGAACAAGAGAGGAAAAAAAAAAAAAAAAAAAAAAAAAAAAGGGTAGGGATCCCCGGACCGGAGTGAAGAGCCTGTCCGGCCCCACAAAGCACAGAAACGACCAACAACCGCCGGCGAAACAGGCATCTTGCTTGGCCTTTTTCTTTCTCTCGTGACATTGTTTGCGATTTTTTCATTTTCATTTTCTCTATTGTCAATTCGTCTTGTGTTTTCACATAAAGCGCATACGTCCGCCAATTATAGAGAGGTATTTTTTGACGGCCACTTTGACACGGGTTTCCAGATCGGGTTGGCGGCTCTGCGTCCCGGGGCGTCTTTTGCTCTTGTTGTGCCCTTTCCCTTCATAAGATACAGAGATAGGACGTATAGGCGAGTGATTGGACAGGTCAACGCAGATGGACAGGATGGAGGAGCTCGGCGAGAGATCTGGGCCAGAGGCAGCAGCAGCAGCAGCAGCAGCAGCAGCAGCAGCAGAAACATGTCCTACTGGGGACGCCACCGAGGCAACCAAGCCAGAACTGCCGCCCATCAAGAAGCAGACGTTTGAGGAAATCATGGCCGATCTGAACAAGTGCCCGCTCTTCATGACGGACCTGGAAGAGAATGACGACATTGCGGCCCTGCAGGCGCTCAACTACGAGGGGACGCCGCTGGAGAATGGCATCGACTTTAAGATGAGGGGGAATGAGTGCTTCAAGGTGCGGGGGTATGTGGACGCGCGGGAGTTTTACACAAAGGGGATACAGGTCCTCGCAGCGGAGGAGCGGAAACGGAACAACAACGACGGCAGCAACAAGGACAAGGACAAGAACGGCAGCCGCCCAGAAGTGAAGGAGGCGGAGGAGGAGGAGGACGCCGAGGAGATTGCCTCGCAGAGAGAGGTCCTCGAGGCGCTGTACGTCAACCGCGCGGCATGCCACCTCGAGCTGGACAACTACCGCAGCTGCTGGACCGACTGTGCCGCGGCGCTGCGCCTCAACCCGTCCAACGTCAAGGCCTGCTATCGCAGCGCGAGAGCCCTCCTCAAGGTGGACCGCATCGCCGAAGCGCAGGACATTTGCGCGCGGGGTCTCGCCCTCGACGCGGAGAACAAACCCCTCCGGCAGGTCCAGGCGGACGTGGCGGCGCGGGCGCGCGACATCGAGGCCA
Source organism: Claviceps lovelessii (assembly GCA_018360185.1). Classification (NCBI taxonomy): domain Eukaryota; kingdom Fungi; phylum Ascomycota; class Sordariomycetes; order Hypocreales; family Clavicipitaceae; genus Claviceps; species Claviceps lovelessii. The sequence goes on from SRPU01000236.1 coordinate 13,210, forward strand.
AGGACAAGGCCGCCGCGGAGCGCAAGGCCGCCGCCCAGCGGAGGGAGATGCTTCTCCGGGCGGCGCTCCGGGCGCGCAACATCCGGACCAGGACGACCAGTCAGCCCCCCGAGATGGGAGACACGAAGCTCGAGCTCGTGCCGGACCCGGACGACCCGCGCAGCACGCTGGCGTTTCCGACCGTGCTCTTGTACCCGGAGGACCTGGAGTCGGACTTCATAAAGGCCTTCAACGAGACGCACACGCTCGAGGAGCACTTGTCGTACGTGTTTCCCCTGCCGTGGGATAAGGACGGGGTGTATACCCTGGCGGGCGTGTCGTGCTATGTCGAGACGAGGGAGGGCGGCGTGCTCAAGATGGGCAAGAGGGTCCCGCTGCTCAAGGTGCTCGGGACGGGAAAGGTCGACGTCGTGGACGAGGTGGTCAGGATCTATGTCGTGCCGAATGCCAAGGCGGACGCGTGGGTGGACAAGTTTAAACGGGCCAAGGCTGCCGAAATGGCCAAGGAGCAGGCACAGCGTTTATAATATTTCGGTACGGGGTGAACGTGAAGAGTACATGGATTTGATAATGGATAAAATACACGGTTTTTTTTTTTTTTTTTTAAAAAAAAAAAAAAAAAAAAAAAAAAAAAAAAAAAAAAAAAAAAAAATCTACATGTACGGCTCGCTTTCCTTTGCCCCATCCGCATTACACCACATCGTCTCGGCCACGCTGAATTATTCCTTGGCACGCATCGTCGGGTGACCGACTCGCTTTGCGTCCCTGTCTCTCGCTCCCAGTCTCCGCCGGCACTAGAACACTGGTAGCCGGACGCTCTGGATTGTCTTCTTCGCGGGCAATCTCCTTCGATTCGCGACGCCTTGACGCGGCGGCGAGTCCCCTGCTCTGGGGGAGAGCTCTGCGTCCAAGAGTGCTTCGTTCTCGATGTTGGTGCGTGGCTTCTGTCGTCAAGGACGGGTCGTCGACTAGTTTCCGTCGTTTACGCTCGCCACTCGTCGTGTCATGGTGTTGGTGTTGGAGTAATCGCTTGTGAGCGGGAGGACTGTGAAAAACAGAGGGACCTGCGACGCCAGCTCCGCAGGATCCCTCGCATTCCTCGCAATCGGGCTGTACTTCGCCGGCCGCAACGCGTGTCTCTGGGCCCCATGACGTGGTCCTCGAGGTGTGGCTCATGCCGTGACTGGCACCTTTTGTATCTCCGAGGCGCTCTGGGGTCGTCGTCGTCGCCCTTGCGTCAAGATATGACCGTCTTGTACGGCGTGATGCTGTGTGGAATGGCGTGGTTGATGGTGAGCTTCTTGCCACTCGCGGCGTGGCCGGCCCTCGGCCCGGAAGATGGAAATTCGCAGCGTCATTGCCCCCAACGTCAGTGTCGGGTCGATCCTCACCCCGAGGGGCTCTCCTCGCGGCCTCAGCTATCAGCTCCTGGCTGATAATCATGTCTGCAAAGCGTGGTGATGTCGGCAATGTACAGCGTGACGGAAAGTCGGGCCCGAAAATCGGAATCAAAGCTCCAGAAATTTCGTGACAAAAGGTCGCGCATAATGCTTTGGCGCATTGAAATGGCATCCAGTATCCTGTTCAACCATTTAAATTTCATGGACTTTTGTCATGTCACCTTGTCACCCTTGTCACGCATGTGTGCACCCACCTTGAGCTAAGACTGATCCTCCCGTGATGCTTGGGCATACATCTCGCAATCCTGGATTCTTGTCCAGAGCTTGGGATGGTTTCGTCTACGATTAATTGATTAGACCGGTTCGCAACATACACAAAAGTGACAATAAAAAAAAAAATACTTGGACTTGAACCTACCTTGGTATAGCCTAATGACTTGAAGAATGGAGTTATTCGAACCAGACCAATGGTATAGTCCCACATGACCGTGTACACAGACGTTTGACCAGGTATCTGGAAAGTGTACTTGAATGCTGTTCTAGTCTCTTAGTCAAGTTGGAGAGGAGGAGACATCACTGCACGGTAACGCACCTTCGATGTATTCTCGGCCGGTTTTAGTACAAAAGTCCCTCTTGGAACTGTTGTAGGGAATGTGCTCACAGCTTCTGTGGATACGGCCAAACTGAGAAATTCGGTATCTCCGTATCTCTCTGAGTACTCCGTCACTAACGTCTTCGAATGGGGGAAAGTGAACGGTGCCTTGCACCGCGGGCGGCGAAGGTCCTCTGCGTCTGACATCCAGCCTAGGCCGCTCGTCAGAATGTCTGCTTATACTGCTGTGAAAAGACGATCCGAAACGATGTTGCTTTGGAGATGGTTGAGATTGGTCAGCACTACTTGTGACAGGCTCCAGTGGGTTCAGCAATTCTGCGATGGAGAGCATCGCAGCCGGAAGTTTTATTTCTCGGTCTCGAAATGTCTACGCGTGGCTCTAACAGGAAGCATGTTAAAAAGAACTTTTTTTTAAAAAAAAAATCTTTGTTTTTGTTTTTCAAACTGCGACCGGTCTCAACTTCAACAAACCGAACCGAGAAAGTCTTTCTCGAGGGACGATGATACAGGTAGTCGGCATGGGAAAATTCCCGAGCATAGACGTATCGGTGGGAAAAGACCTGAGAAGACCAGCCCGACCAAGAATTCAGAGTAGCTGAGGTTGTCTGTCTTGTGTGAACTGAATAATAAAAGACGAATTCCCTGTTTCATGGGAGACTGCTGCTGTAATTGAGGCTCTTACCACGAAAGTCCGAGGTGCTTGCTAAATTCAAATTATATCAGCCAAGCCCGTGTACCGAAGGACGGCGTTGGGCTCTGAGGAAAAAAAAACAAAAAAAAACAAAAAAGGTGTCCATGCCACCAGCTTCAGTAGTTGGTCATCGCTGGACATTTCACGTTGTATGTGCGTCCCCGGGGGGGGGGGGGGGGGGGGGGGGGGGGGGGGTAAAAGGCCTTCTGATCTGAAAGACGTGGGACAGTATTGCGTCCTTCTCTGCCATATTCGTTGGCTAGCCCACAAGCCATTGCCGTCGGTTTGCCTTCTGTTGAACCCAACAATGCCCAAGCAGTTGCATCCGACACGGGTCCCTATTCACTGACGGCCCCGCCTCATCCCGCAACTTCCATCAGAATGTGATACCGAGAAAAGCTTCGGCAACCTTTTCCAGGAATGTTTCATGCTTCCGTCGAACACAGACGGTGTGTACCGAGAGGTACATGGTCTTTGGACGGAAAGAGTGGCTGGTATATTTGAATTCCAGGAGTAAGAGGTATAAATATACGTACCCCCACCTCAATGGCATATCTCATTGCGTCGTCACTTGACTGATGTACGGAAAATATAAGAGATGGACAAACTGAGCTATAATAACTTCCCCGGAATCAATGGAATCAAGAGATCGGCCAAGGAGAGAAAGAAGGCCCTCGCCCCGCGGGGGGGGGGGGGGTGGCGAGCGTCTGTTTGATGGATTGCTGTGCCATGGAGTCGATTGCAATGGCCCGGGTAGTCGCGTTATGACAAACGTCAAGGATTCCGGCTGAGTGCCAAATGTGCGACAAATGCTGCAATGCACATTGATGTGTTGTGTAACAGACGAGTCAGCAAGCTTGCGGGTGAGAGAACTCAGCAAAAACACGTGGCCGTCGAGTTGTTTGCTATTTGGAAGAGACTTCAAGCCGTCCAAGTCGTGGAAGTGGTCATTCTTGTCAAAGGTCAGGGATGAAAATGTGTCGGTAGTTGTGGAAGCCTTTTTGCTTTCTCAGGTCGTTCAATTGCAGATGTGCGAATCATGGTTGACAACTTGGGCATTATCAAGTCACTCCTACTCCGTATTCACCCTTGTACCCCGTTGGCGACACCTGGAGTCATGTCATATCCACACCATGACTGTTTGTAGCCGATAGTTTCACTTAATTTGCTCTCATACGCGGCAGCATGCTCAATCTCTCCGCAATGACCTTATCTTTTCTGACAGGCAAAGAGAAGAGACTTGTAGAACAAACCCGTTTTGGCGCGTGTCTGGATGTAAATTCTCCGATCGAATCGCGCTAGAAACCGTTGCAGTATTCAAAGGGGCGTACAGACACATGGCGCAGGTCTGAGACCAACCTATTGACGTCTATTTTACTTGTTCTTGTTCTCTTGGGCGCAGAATGGTGGATTTTCTTGGAGGATCGAGGCCAAGATCGTAAAGACTGCGTAGAATGAAAAACCGTTTAGCTCTGCCTGAACGCGGATATCATTTTACGTCGGGCTTGTTTTTTTTTTGGGCCAGCCTTGATAGAACAGGTTTGTTCGTTCCATTAAGGCTGATCCACGTTCTTTGTCAAGTGTGACGACTTACGGGAAGAACCTTGATGGAAGCGCATCCATGCATATAAAACGTACATGTGCAGGATATCGGCGATACATGGCGACTGAAAAATCGAGAAACTTGTTATGAAGCTATAGAAGCCTGTTGAATACGTCAACTCAGTATGCATCCCATGTGGCTGAATGTACAGAAATCTAGCAGAAAATGAGAAGCTTAACGCAAGCACATTCAAACAGCCACAAGTATTGATATGCGCACTTGTCGGATGAAGACAAGGAACTCCCACATGGCGGAGAATACGGTCGACCGCTTTAAGACATTACGATGATGGGCAAGCGTGCGTGGCGCTCTCGAAGTGGACGAAACTCCCGAGCATGGCATGTCGCGTGTTTTTCTTCATGCTTTGCTTTATTTTGTTTTGGTTTGGTTTCAAAGCGATCCGCCTTGGCAGGGGTTCGGGCGGGACTATGGAGCAATTGCGGGCCCCCAACCTGAGGCAGAAAAGCACGACCCCTGGTTCCTCGATGGGTCCGAGGCAGCTGCCGGCCATCTGGACGGCTCCAGGACGGGATGATGGATTCCAAAGCAGGGGCAGCTGCTTGGCTTTCTCAAGACGCGTCAAAAGCCGGTGTTTACGCGAAGGCGCAGCGGCCGAAACAACAACAACAACAACACAACAACAAACCATCCATCACGCCGCAAGTAGACCGGCCATGCCAAATTGTATTTGACGACATACCGCATAAACCCCGTCTATCTGTCCTCGCTTTCGATTGCAACCTTGTCCTGGATGTTGTTCTTCACTTTTTCTCCTGTGTGAAGTGGATGTACGGCAACGTGGACTCTGCTTAACTTATTTCCGTCACTGTGAAGCTGCCTCGCAATCTGCTCTAGCCTGCAGCTGCAGAGCTACAGTCAGGATGGACTCAGATGCCTTGTCTGATCCCGCCTTCAGCTTAGGCGAGGAATCCGATGTTTATGTTCCTGAGAAGGTGAGATTTTTCTGACTAGAGGTGTTGGCTCAATCTGCCAGCTGTTCGAGCTGGCTGGCTGGCGGCCGGCCGCATTGCTGGATACCACTTAATGCTGCACATTCTTTCTGCACTTTCTTTCGCCGCAAAGTGCCAATTTTGTCTTCCTTTCAAACTGCCTGCATGCGTTGCCTGGCATAGTGCTGGCGTCAGACGCAAATGATAGCAGTTCAGCCATTCCGTTGCTAACGCCTAATGTCCAGAAATCGAAGCCAAAGGCAGCGGCAAAACTCACTGGCAAGAAGATGGTACAAACAACTCTAAAATCCAAGGCGCCAGCGAAGCGTCCAAAGCCAGAGAGCGATGACGAGGATTCGCTGGGAGGCGGCGACTCAAGTTTTTCCCGCACTCCTCCAAGCTCCAAAAAGCAGAAGAAGGCGCCGCCACCCAAGAAGTCAAGCGGTGTTCCTCTAGCAGAAGTCGAAAACGACAGCTTGTTGGCCGACACTCCCGCAAAAGCCACACCGAAACCGTCGAAATCTAAAAAAACAGCGACCGAGCAATACCAGAAACTCACGCAGCTAGAGCACATCATCAAAAGACCTGACACCTACATTGGATCAGTTGAGAAGACAGATCAACTCATGTGGGTTTTCAACAAAGAAACCTCGCAGATGGAGTACAAGAATGTTACTTTTGTTCCGGGTCTGTACAAGATCTTTGACGAGATTCTCGTCAACGCAGCAGACAACAAGCAGAACGACAGCTCCATGTCATACATGAAAATCACCATCAACCGAGAGTCTGGAGAGATCAGCGTGGAGAACAATGGCAAAGGAATTCCGATTGTGATTCACGAAAAGGAGAAGATCTATATCCCAGAACTTATTTTTGGTCATCTCTTGGCTGGATCCAACTTTGACGACAACGAACAAAGAACAGTTGGTGGTCGTAATGGTTATGGTGCGAAGCTTTGCAACGTCTTCAGTACGGAATTTACATTGGAATGTCAAGACAGCAAAAACGGAAAGAGGTACAAGCAGACATGGACGGACAACATGCAGAAAATTCAAAAGGCAAAAATCACGTCAACTAAAACGGCCGATTTCGTCCGCGTCACGTTTAAGCCAGACTACAATCGCTTTTCCATGCCGGATGGTATCGATGACGATCTGGAGTCTCTTCTTTATCGTCGAGTTTATGACATGGCAGGGACAGTCCGCGGGATAAAGGTATATCTCAATGGCGAGCAGATCAAGATCAAGGACTTCAAATCGTACTGCGATCTCTACGCCAAATCCATCGCCTCTGGCCGAACTGCCGAGGAGGGAGGTAGTCCGACCTGCACTGTTGAAATGGACAAGGACAAAGGCCATCCTCGCTGGGAAATCGGCTTTACGGTGTCTGACGGGAACTTCCAGCAGGTCTCCTTTGTCAATTCGATCGCCACCACTTCTGGCGGTACACATGTCAACTATATCGCTGATCAGATCACGAATGCCCTGCTCAAGGCTCTTGATAAGAAGAAGAAAGGCCACACTCTCAAACAATTTCATCTTCGAAATCACATCTTCATCTTTGTCAACTGCCTCATTACCAACCCAGCTTTCAACTCACAAACCAAGGAGCAGCTCACGACCAAGGTCAGTCAGTTCGGAAGCAAGTGCGTTCTGGGAGAAAATTTCTTGAAATTCATTGGCAAATCGGATGCCATTCAGAATATCATGGACTTTGCCCAGAAAAAAGCAGACAGGATGATGTCAAAGAGCGATGGTAGCAAGAGAGCCCGAGTCAGCAACGCCAAGTTGGTCGAGGCCAACTTGGCTGGTACTCGCCGAGGCCATGAATGCACTCTCATTCTGACCGAAGGTGATTCCGCCAAGGGTCTCGCTGTGTCGGGACGAGCGATTCTTGATCCGGATCGAATCGGTGTCTTTCCACTCCGAGGTAAATTGCTCAATGTCAGAGATGCATCCATCGACCAGATCACCAAGAATCAGGAAATTCAAAACATCAAGCAATTCTTGGGATTAAAACATAAACAGGTGTACACGGACACAAAGAGCCTTCGCTATGGCCACCTCATGATCATGGCAGATCAGGATCATGATGGTAGTCATATCAAAGGTCTTTTGATAAACTTTCTGCAGGTCCAGTTTCCTTCACTGCTACAGATTCCAGACTTTTTCCGAGAATTCATTACACCAATTGTCAAAGTTTGGCAAGGACCTGACCCCAAAAAGCCCAAGAAGCTCAAGAGCTTCTTCACCCAACCGCAATACGAGGAGTGGAAGGAAGCACACAAAGGAGAGCTGTCCAGATGGCAGTCAAAGTACTTCAAGGGTCTGGGTACCAGTTCCAATGAAGACGCTCAGGTTTATTTCACGAATTTGGATGATCATCTCAAAGAATTCGAGGTTATGAAGCCAGAGGAGGCTGACCTCTTTGACCTTGTCTTTTCCAAGAAAAAGGCAGATGCTCGAAAAGAATGGCTTGGCAATTTTATTCCCGGCACCTTCCTGGACCATTCCGCAAAGGTCATCTCCTACAATGACTTTGTCAGTAAAGAACTTATTCTTTTCAGTATGGCCGACAACATGCGATCGATTCCGTCCGTCATTGATGGTCTGAAACCTGGTCAACGAAAAGTCCTGTATGCCTGTTTCAAGCGCAACCTGGTCAAGGATAAAAAGGTGGTCGAACTTGCGGGTTATGTCTCGGAACAGACAGCATATCACCACGGAGAAGCCTCTTTGCAGCAGACCATCATAGGCTTGGCACAAAATTTTGTTGGATCCAACAACATCAACATATTGGAGCCCAGCGGTAACTTTGGTTCCCGTCTCGCGGGTGGTTCCGATGCGGCCAGTCCTCGTTACACATTCACGCGCCTAGCACCTTTTGCTAAAAAGATTTTCTCTCCCCTGGATGAGGCCAGTCTCAAATACCAGTACGATGATGATAAGCGCATCGAACCGGAGGTCTATTCTCCTATTATTCCTATGGTTCTTGTCAATGGTGCTGACGGTATTGGAACTGGATGGAGCACGAGTATCCCCAACTATCACCCAGAGGAGATTGTCAAGAACCTGAGACGTCGAATGGGTCGTTTGAGTGATGAAGACACGGAGGAGAAGCCGTTTGAAACAATGACACCATGGTTCCGAGGGTGGAAAGGCAATGCAGAGCTTGCTGGTCCCGATAGGTATAAGTTCAACGGCATTGCCTACCAGAACGAACAGAACCCAAATGAGATTGTCATTACCGAGTTGCCGATCCGCATGTGGACGGATGATTTCAAGGCCAAGCTCGAAAAAGTCATCAGCGGTGTCGATGGGCCGACCTGGATCAAGGATTACAAGGAATTCAACGACCACAAGACAGTTCATTTTGAAATCATGGTAGACGAAAAGCACATACCAAAGATCCTCGAGGAAGGCATACTGGAGCGTTTCAAGCTTACGAAGCAGGTCGCCACCTCCAACTTGGTCGCGTTTGATACCAGAGGACAAATTCGACGCTACGAAAAGGTCGAGGACATCTTGGAAGAATACTATATTCATAGGCTACAGATGTATGCTGATCGAAAGGTACCGTTTTTTTCTTCCTCCTCTTTCTCCCTTGCCACTATCTGCGGATGAATGAGCCTAGACTAATTTCTTTCTTTCCTTCTTTCCTTCTTTCTTTCTTTTTTTAATTTTTTTCCGCCCCTTGGTAGCAATACTGGCTTGGCGTCTACCACGCAGATTACAGAAAGTTGAAAAATCAAGCGCGATTCATAAAGGAAATCAACGACGGCGATCTAATTATAGCTAAAAAGAAGAAGACGGTGCTTGTACAAGAGCTTCGTGAACGAAAATATGAGGCATTTCCAGCAGGCGGGCAAAACAAGTCTGCTACCGATGAGATTGGCAAATCTGATGCTGAAGACGATGATGCCGATAACGACGCTGCTGCTGGTGGTGCTCGCGATTTTGACTACCTGCTTTCGGTAAGTCCAGCTCATCTCCTTCAGACACGTTGAATGGTGACGCTTTTGTGAATTGGAGTCTAACTACACCAATATACAGATGCCGATTTGGGCCCTCACTGCGGAACGGTTGGACAAGCTGAATAATGCCATTGCTGCGAAAAAGGCTGAACATGAAGATCTGCTGGCCAAGAGTGAAAAGGATCTATGGTGCACAGATCTGGATGAGTTCATGAAGGAATGGAATGCTCAGATTGCTCTCGAAGCGGAACTTCAGACGCAGATTCGCCGTATGGGGCGACGAGTGTCCAAGAAGATTGGTGCGGGTCGGTCGCGCAAGCCGAAGGATGACGATGACTTTGCTCCAGAGAAGAAACCACGCGCCAAACCCAAGGCGGCGCCAAAGGCCAAGGTTGAAACGAAGAGTGCGCAAAGATTTGCCGAAATGTTTAGCTCAAAGACGAAGAAGGAACCCAGCGAAGGCAATGTCGATTTGTCCGACAACTTTTCCGACGATGACTTTATGGCTCTCGGGCGAAATAAGTCGGCGGCGGCGGCTGCACCAGTTAATAAGAATAAGCAATCCCAATCCCAACCTGCTTCGCAGCAGTCCAAATCCGACGAGCCTGAGATTGTCAGGCCTGCCAAACGGGCTGCCGCATCCAAGGCAAAGACGCTGTTCGACGTATCGTCAGATAGTGAAGACGATGATGACGAATTGCTAGGAGATATTGGCTCCATGGTTAAGGGAATGCCCAAGTCGGCCACGGTTGGTGCCGGACGAGTTGGCTTGCACACTATGAATCGACCGGAGTCAAGCCATGACAATGGTGATTCGAGCAGCCTTTCAAAGCTCAAGACAAAGGCATCCAAGTCTTCTATCAACGTTGACAGCGACGACGAGACCAACTTTGAGATGCTTGCCAAGTCATCTCCTCACAAGACGGCTATCAACGATGACAATGGTGAGGAACAGGTCGACTCAGATGATGAGCTGGCAACGCAAGTGGCCAAGACTGTGACGGCAAAAGCAGGCAGCGGCACGGCGGCTGCTAGTAAGGCGCGGGCCAAGCCTGCGGCATCAAAAGCAAAGGCAGAACCGAAGAAAGCAAAGGCAGAGCCAAAGAAGGCAAAGGCGGTCGCGCCCAAAGCCACCACTCTGTCGCCTGCTGCCAAGGCATATGCTGCCAAGAAGAAGATTAAGGGTGTAAAGGCAAGCGCTCAGAGGAACTTTGATGATGATGACGATGAAGATGACGACGACGACGAGCTGGATGCTCCTCCATCTCCCATTTCCAAACCCAAGCCGGCTGCGGCCCGTGGCCGCCCTGGGCGAGCCGCCGCCGCCAAGCGACGCGTGATTGTGGACGAGACTTCTTCTATAACACAGGAAGAGAGCGATGATCCGTTTGAGATGGATGACGATTAAAGACTCTTGCTACAAATACTGAAAGCGCTACCATGTACCTATTTTGCTACTGGGCAGTTATGGGGACGAGTCTTTTGTATGTGACAAGGAGCGAGTCGGGGGGGGGGGGGGGGGGGGGGGGTGGCTTGTTTGGCTTCGGGCGTTGGAGGGATCCATGTGTAAATGTATATTTTCAGCTTGCCATCTACGTCTGGCCATGGAAGAGCTTTTATTCCTCTTGACTCTATTCTGCTCTTGAACACCAGGTCCACCGTTGACCAGCATGATTGATGTTCTCCTCGTACTCGCCGTCGTGGTGCCGGTCCCCTAATTGGTGGGTACCTGGTCATGCTGGTGCTTATCGATAAGCAAGTGGTCGCAACGCCGACTCTCGACCAACTCATCGGCATCACAAATTCTTGTGACATGTCAACCCAATTTTCGGCGACTGGCCACGACTCGCGACTCACACGACTCTTCTCTCTCTCTCTCTCTCTCTCTCTCTCTCTCTCTCTCTCTCTCTCACACACACACACACACACACACACAAATATACTCTTCTCTTTAAAAGCAGTTCGTTGCGCAACAAACGACTTCGAGTCGAGACAGCACCCCGCCCAATCTCGCCAAACCCAATGGCCTCTTCAGACGAGCCGGAGTCCCTCGACGCGGCCTTTGTCGAAGCCGAGACGAAACGACAGACGATTGAGTGCCTCCCCGCGACATCGCCATCGTACGGATCCGACCTCGCGGCGCTCATCTCACGGTATGCCTCCCTCGTCGAGCAGGTGGACTCCCTCGCCCTCTTCTCTCCCAACGAGAGCATCGAAGACGCGCCCACCTCTTCGCTGCGATACCTTCCCCTCCACCACACAATAGCCGAGCTCGTGCAACGAACGCCCTTTTCATCTTCCTCAGGGGCACGCAGGAGACGACTGCAGAAGCAGCAGCGCATTCTCGTCCTGCGCGCCGCAAGGGATGCCTACGAGCGCTTCCTCTCTCTCGCGGACGGATATGCGCTCGTGACAGGTCCACACGCCAAACTCCTAGAGCGCTATCGCGACGACGAGGAAGCCTTTTCGCTTGTGCCGCGTCAGGGCGACATGACGGCCAAGAGAGAGGCCAAAATTGCGAATTTCAGAACCGAAAAGGCCCTGCGAGAGAAGCTTGCGCTGCTGAGACGCGATCCGAACTACGTGCACAAGGACGAGGAGGCCGTGCGGGAGGTGTACCTCGTTGATGTCCAGTGGCGGATTCATACCACGTTTGAGGGACTCGATTCGCTGAATCGGGAACTAGAGATGCTGAGGATGGCGCCTGCGGAGGAGGAGGAGGAGGAGGAGGGAGGAGAAGAAGAAGAAGAGGGGACCTATAACGGCCACGGCGGCGCAAGCTCAACGTCATTACGCAATGAGGACACGGATTCCACGGTGCGTCTTGACCAGCCCTTCCAGAGGAGCCTTCTTCACAAGGGCGGACCGCTGCTCTCCAAGCAAGGCAGGCCGCTGCAGCCATTCACGCTGGTGGGCACAAGGACAGACCTCGCAAAGGGTGTGTTCCGGCCGGGCCACAACCTGCCCACCATGTCGGTGGACGAGTATCTGGAGGAGGAGAAGCGGAGGGGCGGCATTCTGGAAGGGGGCACGGATCCGGCGCCGGTGGTGCTGGACGAGGATGACATGGAGGCTGTGGATCGGGAGACGTACAAGGCGAGGAGGTGGGATGATTACAAGGACGAGAATCGGAGGGGGGCAGGGAATACGCTGAACATGGGATGATGGTTCTCTGTCTGTGTGTGTCTCTTTTTTTTTTTTTTTTTTTTTTTTTTT
>SRPU01000237.1:0-25603 GCA_018360185.1 Claviceps lovelessii
TTCTCCCCACGGGCAAATTTTGAGCTGGCAGCGCTAGGGCAGAGAAATGCAATCGTCAATTGCATTTCTCCCCACGGGCAAATTTTGAGCTGGCAGCGCTAGGGCAGAGAAATGCAATCGTCAATTGCCCAAGTCCCCCCCCCCGAGTGAGAGGTGCTTGTTGTGTAATCGATCTGGACCGTTTTCTGATGCAGCTCTTCCCAAAGAAAAAACGAACGAGGCCCCACCGTGGGCGTGCAGTTTGGTTTTTGACGCCTGTTGACTCCGGTTTGAGCTGGTTGCGGATCCAGGTGAAGGCAAAAGTCAATGGGCTATCGTGCCGGACTCCACATGGACCGCGATAGACCTGCGTTGATAAGGTTTACCAGATGTGCTGCAGGTGACGTACAGTAGCAGAAATGGTGAGTTCAATGTTCAACATTGTCCTCCTGTCCCTTTCCCTTGATCAGCGTCCCCGTGTGGCGTGTGGCGTGTGCCATGTGGCATCCGGCCTCGGGGAGCTGGCCGCACAGGCTGGTGCTTCGTATTGGGATCAGCACGCACCTAGCAGTTTACTGGGCTACAGCGGGTAACACCAGTAACACCAGAGCTCCGGGTGCCGTTAGTGCGGGCATGTGTTGTCACTGGTAGCTTGACGTCTGGTGCATCGGGATTTGGCAGCACTGTATGTGTGCTTTTAGCCGCGGCATCCGCGCGTGATTCGCCAATGCCAGTTCGGCCACGCCAAATGAAGAAGTTGTCGAAGCGTCCTCATTTGATCATCGTGGCTCGTCGTCACCTTGACTCACTCGTCGCTCCGGCTGCAAGTCAGCTTTAGCTTCAGCTTCAGCTTCTCTTCCATCGCCCTGCACGATACCGAAATTTCGTCCTCATGAGCTGGGGGTAGGTAAGTGAGCACACTTTCTGCCGGTCGGTCTCCCCTTTCGATGCCCGCGTGCCATGCAGCTCTTAGCTCTATTGACTGTTTCATTCCTTTACCCGCAAATGTGTGCCTGTTGCGCTGCCTCTGCCACCTCTGCCGCGTCTGCTGCGGCTTGCGTCTGTGGCGTGACCCTCCGTCTTGCTTCACTTCAACTGCTCTGCCCTGCCGCTCGTCTCGACGCCCCATGCTGATCGTCAAAGACTTCAAAGTACAGGATAGCCCTTGGACATCATCATCAAGCCAAGGCAGATTTCAGGCCAAGCCCGGCATATTCGTCATGAAGTTCGGCGAGCAGCTACGGTCGAGCGTCATCCGCGAGTACCAATGGTATTACATTGACTACAACGGTCTCAAGGACGAGCTCAAAAGAGTCACCGGTTCGGCCAGGCCAGCCAATGGGGCGGATATCGAATGGTCCGAGGAGGATGAGATTCGTTTCGTCGGCAAGCTCGAGGCCGAGCTCGAAAAGGTGCACACAAAGCAGCAGGTGAAGGCCATGGAGATTTCGAGACGGATTGCCGTCAGCGAGCACGAAGTCAAGGATGTTGTGAACCGACTCAACGAGCGCGGTCTCAACGAAGAGGGACCCAGCGAGGAGGAATTCATGCTGCTGGAGGAGGATCTGAGCGATATCATCGCCGACGTCCACGATTTGGCCAAGTTTGTGCAGGTAAACTACACTGGCTTTTACAAAATCATCAAAAAGCATGATGTAAGTCAACTCCTCCTCCATTCACCTTCGGGACCCTTGACGTTGTCCCTGGACGCGTCCGCCAGTCTTGGACTGCGATTGACAATGGGGAAAATTTTTGACTCAACACCCATCTTGCCATATAGAAAATGACAGGCTGGCACCTTCGTCCCGTTTTCGACACTCGCCTCAAAGCAAAGCCATTCTACAAGGAGAACTACGATGCGTCCGTCATCAAGCTCTCAAAGCTCTACGATCTCGTTCGGACCCGCGGTAATCCCGTCAAGGGCGACAGTGCTGCTGGAGGTGGCCAGGCAAACTTTGTCCGTCAAACGACAAAGTACTGGGTCCATCCGGACAATGTGACAGAATTGAAGCTCATCATTCTAAAGCACCTGCCGGTGCTCGTCTTCAATGCCAGCAAAGAGTTTGAACAGCAAGACTCGGCCATCACATCCATCTATTACGATAATCCAGATACCTGGGAGCTGTACGAGGGCCGATTGAAGAAAACAGAGGGGGCCGAAGCCATCCGACTTCGATGGTACGGAGGCATGCAGACCGAAACGATATTCGTCGAACGGAAAACCCACCGAGAAGACTGGACCGGCGAGAAATCCGTCAAGGCCCGTTTCTCTATCAAGGAAAAGAACGTGAATGCCTACATGAAAGGCGAATTGCTGCCCGCCGCCATCTTTGAAAAGGCGCGCAAGGAGGGCAAGAAGTCCGAAAAAGCCATCGCCGAAGATGAGCGGCTCGCCTCCGAGATCCAGTGGTCTGTCCTCAAGAAGGGTTACAAGCCCGTGTGCCGTTCGTTCTACAATCGGACTGCCTTCCAGCTTCCAGCAGATGCACGAGTGCGCATCTCTCTGGACACGGAGCTGACAATGGTCCGCGAGGACAATCTCGACGGCCGCTTTCGCTCCGGAGATAACTGGAGGCGCACAGACATTGGTATCGATTGGCCCTTCTCGCAGTTACCCTCTGACGATGTCGTTCGGTTTCCGTATGCCGTTCTCGAAGTAAAATTGCAGACGCAAATGGGGCAAGAACCCCCCGAGTGGGTGCGCCAACTTATTTCGTCTCACCTCGTCGAGTCTGTTCCCAAGTTTTCCAAGTTCATTCATGGCACAGCGTGCCTGTTCCCGAGTAGGATCAATCTTCTGCCCTTCTGGATGCCGCAGATGGACGTTGACATCCGCAAACCTGCTTCACATGACTTTGGCATTCGTCGACCGGGCCTCTCAGGCACAACCAACACATCCGACGACGATGAAGAAGAAGATCTAGATTCCGATGACGAGCAGGATCATCCGGCTGCGCGTAGGTCCACCTCAAATGGCCAACCTAGCTCGTCGCGGGTCATGGCTTCGCCGGCAGACGCAGAAGGGCAGACGGTCGATCAGCCCGTCAACAACGACGGCGACGACGACGACGACGAAGACTATCCCATCTATGACTCTGACGACGAGTACGACCCCAACTATGAGCTGGAAGAGGCGAGACGGGTCGGTGGCTGGCCATATTACTCTACGCTGTTTGCCACCAAGGGCCGCGCAGCTCTCGACGGCTCGGTCAAGTTGCTGAAGCACCTGATGCCCACACCGCGCAGCACCGAATTCCCTCGTAGCGCTCGACTGCAGATGCTATTCGGCTCTGAACCCATTCAGCAAAAGAAGTTTAAGGCGCCCCCCGGCAAGAAGATTTATGTGCCCGTACGCGTGGAACCCAAGGTCTATTTTGCTGCCGAGAGGACATTCCTTGGCTGGGTAAGTAGTGGCAATTTTTTCTTTCTTTTTTCTTTTCTTTCTTACTTTCTTTTTTTTTGGGGGGGGGTGATGCTTGGAAATCGAGTCATTCTCCTTGTTGAACCCATTCCCTTGTAGCTAATCACTTGTAATCACATAGCTCGAATACTCTATCTACATCAACACCATTGCCACCACGCTCCTCAACTTTGGCGAACATCCTACGCGCACATCCTTCTGGATATCGGGCATTTTCAGTCTCCTGGCCATTTTGAGTCTCTGCTACTCCATCGGCACCTACCTGTATCGAAGCAAGTCGATCCGCAACCGCAAGGCAGCCCGGTTCTACGATAAATGGGGACCCAGTGCGCTCTGCGTGTCGTTGTTTGTCGCGGTAGCGTTGAACTTTGCCCTTGAGGGACGAGAGAGGAGCGTGTGGTGATGATTGATCGATTGGTGGGATAAGGCGTCGAGTGGTGGTGGTGGTGGTGCAGCAGTGACGCATGTCATGGTCATGGACCTTTTTTTTTTTTTTTCGTTCGTTTCGGGGAAATTGGATACCGCAAGAATGTCACACCGGCATTTTGATCAAATCTTTTTTGGAAAAAAAAAAAAAAAAAAAACCCCCCAAAGAAAAAAAATAGACAAAAGTAGTTTGGTATCTGCGAACACGGCAGCGGACATGAACAACTAGTCCAACTGCGACACCGTGACCGTTCCAGTGTTTACTCAGGACGAGCATAGATTGCATGGTGAGGGAATGGATGCACGACTGAGCCTTTCTTTCTTTTTTCCTGTCTCTCCCTCTCTCTGTGTGTGTGTGTGTGTACAACTAAGGTGGCTTCTCCGTTCCATATGCCCCTTCAAACATTTAAAGAGAACGTGTTTCTCGTGCCGTAAATTCGACTTGACCAGTAAATAAAGAAAAGGAAAAATAAACGGGTAAATGACTATGTACACCTTTATCTCGTCGCCCTATATACATGCATAGTACGTACGTACGTACATAGATACATCATCCCCCCATTACAACAACAACCCCTATACCATAGCCGTGACTCTCCGGACCATTTTCCGTGCGCCCTCGCCCGTGACGGAGATGAGATTCTCGGTTTCCAAGCTGCGCATGACTTCGTTGAACTCGGCCGTCTCGACGGGAAGGCTTGCCGCGTCGTTGAGACGCTTGGCTACGTCGGACCAGCGGACGCTGTTCCCGCCGGCGGTGATGTCGTCGAGTAGTTTGACGAGGGCGTCTCGGAGCTCGCTGCGGCGCTTGCGGTCCGCGGCGCTGGTGCCTTCTGTGAGGAGGCTCATGTCGATGCGGCCCTGGGAGTCGGTGGCGGCGGTCTTGAGGGCCGTCTGGATGAGGCGGTTGGCTTCGCGGACGTCGTCGCGGGTGACGGTGGCGGAGAGCCTCATCTTGGCGTGGGCTTCCGCGAGACGGATCATGCTCTCGAGTTGTCTGGTCGTGGCGGTGATGCGCTTCTCGGCGGCGCGGACGTCTTGGCCGAGGGCGCGCATGGCAACGTAGCAGTTGACTAGCTCTTCGCCGGCCTCGCGGGAGATGACGGGCTGGATGTGGGAGCGGGCGTAGGAGATGTACAGGGTGAGGAATTCAATGGGCAGAATGTCGTTGCTCGTGGGGGCGTGGTGAGGCTTGTCCTCGAGATAGAGGGACAGGAGGTGCTTGGCGAGCCGCTTGTCCGTCTTTTCGTCAACACGATCGAGAATTAGGTAGACGAGATCGAAACGGGAGAGGAGGGTCGGGGGCAGATCGATGTTTTGAGGGACCGAGAGGTTGGGGTTGTAGCGACTGCCGATGGGATTGGCAGAGGCCAAGATGCTGGTTCTGGCGTTGAGCGTGGTGATGATGCCGGCCTTGGCCACGGAGACGGTCTGCTGCTCCATGACTTCGTGCAGCACCGACCGGGTGGCGTCTGACATCTTGTCGAACTCGTCAATGCAGCAGACACCGCCATCTGAGAGGACGAGGGCGCCAGACTCGAGTACCAGCTGTTTCGTCTCCGGATCGCGCGTCACGTACGCCGTAAGACCGACCGCGGAGGAGCCTTTTCCGCTGGTATAGATGCCTCGGGGAGCAATCTTGTGAACATACGACAGGATCTGCGATTTGGCCGTCGAAGGATCACCGCACAGCAGCACATTGATATCGCCCCTGTACTTGGGGTTACCGCCCTTTTGAAACGTCTTGTTGGAGCCGCCAAAGAGCTGCAGGAGAATGCCCTTTTTGACGTCATCGGCTTCGTAGATTGAGGGTGCGAGAGATCTGGCAAGAAGCTCGTAAATGTCATCGCGCGCCGCAGTCTCTTTGATTTTGGCCTCATCTTCAGGGGTGATGACACGAGTCTCCTCCATTTCATTACTTCCCTTGTCTGCCTCGTCCTCTCCCGTGACGCCGAGAGTGGTCGCGTCAGCACCCATACGCTTCTTGTCAACCTTTTGAACATGGAGGACGTCCACGTAGGTTTTATAAACACTCTTGACTGCCCGTTGACGCGGATTCGCCCGCACAGGACTGGCGCGGAAGATGCCCGTCAACTCAACACGATCACCCGCTTTGCAGAAGTCAACCAGCTCGTTATACACACAAACTGAAACAGAGTGTGGGGTTTGACCAGCGGGGACGGCGTCAGGTGTCTCCTGCAGCTTGATGACTTGCTTATCCTCAAAAGAGCATCTATTGTGGACAATCTGCATCGAGTTCTTGGAGTTGCAGATGGGACGGGGGCATTCTATTGGCTCGTGAATCTTGCCGCGATCAAGGCCAACGTTAACGGAGTGGTTGCACACGTTGCAACGAAAGAAGGCGTCCTTCATGTCAGGAATCACGGGAGTTGTTCGGATGACAAGACCCTTGATGCAAATCAAGCGATCCATGTCTAGATGAGAGGAGCTTGGTTAATAATACAATGTCGAAGAGAGTCGCGAGAACCACTGAAGTTGCGGGATGTGGGTGATAGGACAAGCGGAAAACGAAAAAGGAGGGGGGATTGTTCTCTCACCAGATGGGTTCAAGTCTCTCAAGTTTGTGGGCTGGTCGAGACCAAAGGGACGAACAACATAGATGGATGAAGACACCTGGTCCTCCAATGATGGTTGATCCTGCGGTGGGCGAGGCGTAGCAGGATCGTCTGGACGGTCAGAGCTAGG
This sequence comes from Claviceps lovelessii, assembly GCA_018360185.1. Taxonomy (NCBI): domain Eukaryota; kingdom Fungi; phylum Ascomycota; class Sordariomycetes; order Hypocreales; family Clavicipitaceae; genus Claviceps; species Claviceps lovelessii. The sequence goes on from SRPU01000237.1 coordinate 6,533, forward strand.
AAACATGGGTTCTGAGCTCTGAGTGCTGTTTTGGGTATCTTGTTGACCAGCACTGCTTTGTGAGTACCCATTTCTGAGCGTGTCGGCCCGAGCGAGCTCGATCATCATGTCGTGAACAGACTGATCCATGACAGGAATGATTTCCTGGGGATACGCCTGGATTTGATGCCACAGCTTGCGTGTCGGGGGGTAGAGGTTGAGATCAGATATATCGAGATACAGTCTGGTTGTGCCGAGAAGCAGCATGTTCTCTAATGCTTCCCAGTACGGTTTAGACTCGGCACCGGGAAACTCTTTCACATCTGCATCGGAGAAACCGTCTCGGTACATTCTGTACTTTTGGGTAAAGTTGCGCAGGAAGTCCTTGAATGCAGCAAAACTATCGTCTATGGAGACCGTGGTACCCCAAATAAGGCTCTGGCTTTGGCCACCCAGATGGTCAGCCTCGGACGTATTTGGATCTCGGTTGGCGAACGACGCGGCGTCCGAGCCAGGAGTTTGTCCTTCTTGAACGACTCGGCCGGTATCATCCAAAATGATGCGGCGCGCGGCACGAGGCGTGCGCATAGCATCTGAGTTGATGTCACCACGTCGATAGGCAGCGGAAGAACTGCCGCGATCTGAGCCGACAAACAGACCGCTACTTTCACTGCGCAGCTCTGAGCGCTGCCCGTGGGATCTACCAGGACTGGAGCTGGGTTCGTAGCGGATTGGCGACGATTCTAGACAGGCGCAAGGATCAGCGGTTGCTCGTCCGTGCCGTCTCGTCCGCGCCACGATGGCAAATCCGTCGCGATTATCATCAGTCTACCATCATGACTTACCTCCTGCAAAAAGACCGCTTGCCCTGGGCGTCCTTTGGGGGTCATCCTGCAGCGACTGCGTGTCGGACATCTGTCGCAGCGGAGAACTTGGCGTAGCAGCATGACCATCTGTGGACTGGGAATTTGTCATGTGTCTCAAGGGAGAAGAGACGATTCCGTCGATGCCATCTTCTTGATCATTGCCAGCGGGCGGCGGCGAGGACTGGAAGAACAACGGGCTCGAGGCAAGCTGTGAGGGTGGTGGGTTGCGAGGGGTGTTTGCCTCGGACTGGTGGCGGGCGGATCGACGAGGCGTGCCGGCCTGCGAGCTACGCTGTCGACGATTCGAGGGCGACGACATGATGAGGTTTTGTTTGCTTTGTGATCAGCCTGGGCTGGAAATGGCAGCACATGTGTCGGAACAGAGGCCAGATGCTGAAGAATGGGCAGATGTGTGTGTGTGTGTGTGTGTGTGTGTGTATGTGGTTTGTAGTATGTGGTATGTGCACACACACATGTGCCGTCAGTCACGTCCAAGCAGGGGGTTTGAGTGTGAAGACGAGATGGGGAAGCGCGTCACGCGTTAATTGGGTTTTCAGGAAAACGCGATATTCAAGCCACGGTACCACTTTGCGGCTGGGGCGTTCCCGCGCGCTCCGGAACCCGGCCAAAGTGTTCAGCCGCAAGCATGGACAGCACCCACCTGGCCGGAAATCCTCCTCTGCTCTCCACTCTGGCTGGGGCCCGTCAGTGGACGGACAAACAGCTGGTCACTCCGAGCCAGGCCAGCTACACATTATCGGCAAACCATTGCAGCAACACCGCCCGCTCATCATGTCTCCTGGAATGACTCTTTTCTCGGTCCAGGCCGTCCTCATTCTCGGAACCGAGGACGGCGCCAGAATTCTGGCCAAATACTATTCCTCTCCTCATAGCGCGAGCGCAGGCGCAGGCGCAGGTAAAGTCCAACCACATCCCTACCCTCACCAACATTGTCGTTGCCTTGTCTTTGCCTCCCGCCCTTTGTTCCGAGGCGCGTGCAGGGCGAAGAGACTTCATGACTTGAAGACAAGCACTGGTATTCATTGGACTAAAACCTCGGCGGCGCAGCATCGACCAACCCATACGCCGACCTCAAAGCCCAGAAGGCCTTCGAAAAGGGACTCATCGAAAAGACAGCCAAGCAGAACGGCGATATCATCCTGTACGATAACCGGATCGTCCTGTACAAGCTCGAGTCAGACATCATGATCTACGTGGTTGGCAGCCTGGACGAGAACGAAATCCTGTTATATAACGCAGTTCTTGCCATTCGCGACTCACTACACCTTGCCTTCAAGTATGATGCTCTGCTATACCTGGTTCCCCCATCATTCCCCAATATATATATATATATATATATACATATATACATATATACAAAATGGAACAAGAAAATAAAAAGAGTCGGGAAGCAAAGAGCAAAAAGAAGGATGGGAAAAGGAAACCCCCACCCCCAAACCCCTATACATGCCACCAAGTGCCGAACTAACCCACCTTGTGCCACCAGACAATCCATCGACAAGCGCACCATTATCGAAAATTACGACCTCGTTTCTCTCGCCATTGACGAGATCGTCGACGACGGCATCATCCTCGAAACCGACCCGACCATTATTGTTCAGCGCGTCAGCAAGGCACCGACGCAGGACGTCCCAATCGGTCGCATCGACCTCAGCGAACAGGGCGTCAACAACCTCGCCCAGTTGGGCAAATCAAAGTTGGCAGACTGGTTACGGCAGGGCCTGTAAGGGCGGGGTGCTTTTAGGGGGTAGAGATGGTCTGTGTTGGAAAAGGAAAAAGAGACGTGATGATCAGCCACAGAGGGAACCAAAACAAAAACAAAATCAAGGACAGCTACCTAATGGAGTGAAGCGGCTTTGTCACTGCTGCGTATTTTAATGTATGTGGCAGAAAATAGCAAGACGCCAGGCTTTCAAAATGGGGGTGTTTTTTTTTTTTAAAAAAAAAAAAAAAAAAAAAAGGCGCCGCATGAGTCAACGTTAGAGTCCATATCTTTAACACTTGGGGTTCGTGGATCAAAACTCAAAGAGGATGTGAGACCAATGGATTATGCAATGATAGAGGAGAGAAAGAGGCAAGATCAATCAAGTTGTAAACTTTTTTGCGTAATATATCGTTTTGGTTCTATATTTTTTTTTGTTCTTTTTTTTTTTTTGCCTTCCTCCCAACTTGGTACCGGACCTCTTTCCTCTCTATGCTCTAATATCAGACGCCGCCTTGCGAAGGCGATTCATGACCGCCGCTGCAATGTCTACATCGTCGTCAATGCCTTCTACGAAAATCACATCCACGCCCCGTCTATCCAGCTCCCGCAGAGCAGAGAACAAGCCCTGCGCTATGCCCTGCGCGTCCTGGCCCAGACTGATGTCGTATACCTTGCCCACAATCTTGTCCTCCCGGTCTGTCAAGGGACCCCCATATAACTCGTACGAAGACGACTCGCCATCACCACCACCACTAGCATGCTCGTCCTCGTCAGCCCGTCCAGCAAGACGGCGCAGGTTGGCGCAATGCAGACCAGCCGCCGCGGGCCACCTCTTTGTCCGAATAACACCCACCGTGGACGTGACCGAGCTGGCCCCATTCGTCGTCGTCTTGGCCGATTGCGCATCGCGCCCATTGGTAAGTGGTGGTGATGATGACGATGATGATGTGGTTGTCGTCAAAGCCGTATGCGCATCCGCCGCAATGATTCCCCCCTCGCCAGCCGCGTAGGCTGCTTCGTAGAGCACAACCCGCGCCCTGGGGCTGTAGTGCTTGTACTTCATGCCCGGTGCTCGGGGCGCGGCTTTGCCCTCCTCGCTCTGGTCTTGATAGGCCTTGACGACGCCCTCCCAGCCGGGACAGGTGCGGATGTCGTCGATGCCTATGCCTCCCGGTCGCAGAATGGCGGGCGGCCGACACAGCCCGTCGACGACTGTGCTTTCCACGCCGACGGCACAGGATCCCCCGTCAAGAATCCATTCTATCCTGCCGTCCAGGTCGTCCTTGACGTGCTGGGCCGTCGTGGGTGATGGTTTCGTGGAGGCGTTCGCCGAGGGAGCCGCTAGGGGCACGCGGGCGAGTTTGATGAGCGTCAGGGCCAGCGGCGATGAGGGCATCCGCACGCCAAAGGTGCCCAGGCCGGCAGTCACTTCGGGGGCCAGCGGAGACGGATCCGGGCTCGGTAGCAGGATGGTCAGAGGACCGGGCCAAAACTTGTCCAGCAGCGGCTTGTACAGAGCGGGTATGACGACGTGGTTGTCGTTGCCGCGCTTGTCATCGCCGTCCTGGGCGCCTTGCAGCAGCGACCGCAGCATGTGCAAGTCGCACACGTGAACGATGAGCGGATTGTCCGATGGCCGCCCCTTGGCCGAGTAGATTCCCCTGACTGATTCGCTCCGTGTGGCATCTGCGCCGAGACCGTAGACCGTCTCTGTAGGGAAAGCAACGGGCGTGTCCCTGGTTCGGAGATAGTCCGCTGCAGTTTGCAACGCCGCCACAGCATCCTTGGCCTCTGGTCTGATGTGCCAGTGGTCTAGTCGGTCCAGAGAGAGCTTCTCGGTGTCGAAATGACCCAACGATGGCCCCCGGGGTATCGATACTATCCGGGTTTCCATGGCGGGCAACCTCGGCGGCGTACGACGAGCCGGGCTGGTGAGGGTTCGGGCTGATGCCGATACAAGTCGAGGTGTCGTCCCTCGGGCCGTTTTGACAGATGAGTTTTGACTCTGCAGATTGCGTGACTTGTGACTCTGCAGACTGCGTGAGCAGTGAAGGGTATCAAAGTCTTGAGGGGGCGTGCAAAGTTCAGACAAAGAAGAGGGGAAAAGCCGGTCTGGCGTAGCTTGCGCGAATCTATCTCGCCAGCCAAGTATCAGGTCGAAAGATTTGGTAATTATTCTTCAAGGTCGAAGAAATGAAGTTGCCGACTTCCAAGTTACTTTTTCTTATTCTCTTTTTTCTGGGGACCCTCCGATGCGCGCAGTTTGAAATCGTTCTTGTTCTGAACTTCTGCCTCACGAGCAGGGCCACCCACAATTTTCCCAAGGCCCTGTCATGAGTCACGCAGGCTTTCGTCGCGCATGACAAGAACAATACTCCATGGAACTTGTCTCAAAATTCTCAATTTTTAAAACGATAAAAAAAGCATGTTCGTAAATAAATGAAATAAATAGTGTTTTGTTGATGGATGATGTCTGTCTGTCTCGTGCGAAAATATCGCATGCGACAGTCAATCAGACCCGCAAAAATATGGACTCGCCGGGAATTGAACCCGGGACCATTCATAGGCAACTATTACTGATAGATCAGACGATCTTTCACAGGTGCGAAACGAAGATCATACCCCTAGACCACAAGCCCATATCTCCTGAATCAGGAGCTGTTGTTGAAAGGGGTGCAGCTTTTATGGTATATAGACTGAACTTCCATTCTGCCAGTGTACCCCTTCATGCGCAATTTGTTATTTCTATTCCTACCTGTTTTCCCTTGTGTTCATGAACTGTATATTTCGTATGCTATCATTATTTTTAATGTCTTGCGGGACGTCGTGCCCGCCTCTATTCTGCCCTGCAGCGACGATGACGATTCTATTGTTGTCGAAAACCATATGCCAATCCTGGTTTCGGCACGCACCCTATACCAATTCTAGTTCTGGGAAATCCGCCACTTGCAGCCAGCTCTGGACTTTCCTTTTTCTCTCTCTCTCTCTCTCTTTTTTTTTTAAAAAAAAAAAAGAAAAAAAAAATATCGACATGACGACTTAGACTTGTGAAATATGCAGAATGTGGTATTTGCACCGTGGAAATACGTTCCTGCTCGGCGTGGTTGTGTCAAACCTATCTCTTTCACGACCACTCCACCAATGCAAGACGGACACGCACACAGCATAAAGTTGATACCAGAATGAAGCCATGTTTGGTTTTCCACGCGCAATGCAACCAGGGATCATTTGTGGCGCAAGCTCGCCTCCGCTCAAGCAAACTCAAAAAAAAGCATGAAATTTAATTCCGATGCAATTCCACGACATCACTCAAAACGCGCACGTCTCCCAAACATCAGTCCCAGAATACAGACTATGCACATGGCAAGCATACGGAGTCCACGATGACTGATATTCGGTTCAATTTTTTTTTACACCCCTCTCTACTTTATTATATAAGCTGACCTGGTCACTTAGTCAAGTTTCCAATCATCCCCGCACAAGCGTTCTCGCCTTCCTCATTTCCTCCGTTGTCAGAACCCAGTCAATGCCGCCCTCATCGTCGTTCAAGAGCTCCTCCCACTCGTCATCCTCCATATTCGCCACCATGAGAAGCTGCGTCACCTTCACAAACGCCTCTCGAACGCTATAGTCCCCCTTTGACACGGTGTCCACGATACTCGTAAAGTCTCTCTCGATACGAACCACGCCAAACGGACTCGTCTTGCCGACATAGGTCAATATCTTCTTCTCCAGGATTCTCGACAAGTGCCGCGCCGTCAGATCTAGCAGAGCGCTGAACGTGCCCGGTGTCATGATTCGGGCGATGGGTCTCATCAGTTGGTCCCAACCGTGCTCGAACCGCCGGCGAACCTGGTCCAGAATTTGTCCCTCATCCTCGTCATTTTGCTGCGCCAATTCACTCAGTTCCTCTTCGAGAAGGGCGTAATCCGCATCGCGAAAGGTGTCGCTGATGACGGGCCGTAGGCGAAGCTTGACGACTTGCGTGAAGAGAACTTGTATGCCCTCATTCAGTAGTTCGGTGGAACTGGCGACGAAGCCCGTTTCGAGAGCGTGCAACGACTTGGCGACAAAAGCCACGTCCTTTTCAAAGGGGAAGTACTCCCTCAAAGCCCCCTGCAATGTCACCACGTTGTCTGCCCCTTGGCCCCCCACGACGGTGACGCGACTGCCGATAATTCTGCTCAGGTACTCATTTGACTTGTCCAGGCTGTTAATAAGCACCATGAACTGTATGATCTTGTCCGCTGGAGCCAAGCCTTCATGTATGGCGGGCTTCGGATACGACTCATCCCGCATCTTGCGTTGAATCATGCCAATAAAGTCCGAGCTCAGGACTCGGCCCACCGTAGGCAGTACGGACGAAATAACGTCCCGCTGTGATGTCGATAAGGATTTTTGAACCACATTGTCAACAATATACATGACATCATCCACGGCTGTGATTATGAACGGCGTACTTCCTTCAACAGACTTGTTTAAGCTGAGAGATAGTCCGGCAGGATACTCGTCCAACTGGAAAGCCTTTTCCACCGATCTGCGGAAGAAGAAGGTTGTCATGACGTTGTAGGGAGTTGTCAGTTTCGCCGAAACCTTGCGATAGAGATTTGACTTTACCAGCAATTCTGGGAGAACTAGAGAAGAGTCTTCACCATTTGAAACCTATGCAATTTTAGTAACAGCAAAAAAACAAAAAAACAAAAAACAAAAACAAAAACAAAAACAAAGAAGAGATGATTTTTTTATTTAAAAAAAAAACCCCCCCCAAGATCCGAGGCTCCATTTAGCTTGACAAAACACCATCTGTGCGGAGAGGACTTACCATGCATTTTCCTGACAGGAACCGGGTATATAACGACCATCGGCCGAGCATGATGGCAATCTCACTAAGCAGCCCATCCACCTCCTTCATGTTGACGCCTTCGTCCTCGCTTGGTCGCGGGTTGTTGCCCCCAACAGAGGGGGAGTTGATTCGAGGCGTACCACTCCGGGGAGCCTGTGATAGAACGCTCTGTACTAAAAACGAAAAGGGATAACTTTTCACGTCGGTGATCGTCCTGTCCACACCTCGTTCGTCGCTCCACGTGTCGAGGATAATGCCCCCCTGGACGTCGGCCTCCATCTGCAACCGCTCAATGACCCTGACCATCTTGCCGACCCCGTAGTGCCGTTCTACGAGGCCGCCGTGAGACTCGACAATCTGCGCAATGTGCTCAAACAACTTTGTCAACGCATTGGCGTAAAAGTAGCCGTCTCTTCTGTTCGGCCCGCCCACATTGTCCTTTAACGTAGCGCGGGCGGTCCCAGCGACTCCCTGGCAGACGTAGCGCCCGTACACGTCCAAACCGACATCTGCCCGCCCAATCATGGGGAACAGCTTGAAGAATCGCGTCACCTTGGTACCGTCGCCATCGCCGGCGGCCTTTTCAAACTCCCGCAAGAAGAGGCCGCACAGAGACTCTCTGGAGCTTTCCAGAGTCACCCACGGGGGGTCTGGAACTTCCGCACTCGGCACTATACTGGCTGCGAAGGCGCCCCGGGCAACCTCTTCGGGAATCTTGCTTGCTCGAGATAGATATCCCGCCGCGGCCTCCCAGTCCTGCGGGGCGCCCATGGAGCCAACGACTCCGTTCACACAAGCCTTGAGCTCGGCCACCTGCTCCACGACGCCGAGGGTATCTTCCACGTGGCTCTTCTCCAGATCAAGCTCCTTGACCCTATTGCTGAGTCTGCCGGCAGTCTCTGCCGCAGAAGAAAGCATGTCATTGTTGATGGATCGCGCCGCAATGGCTTGTGCTCCGAGCCCGGCTCGTAGTAGATCCAGTCGGCCGAGATCTCGCGTCAAGTCGGGCTGCGAGGCAAGCAGCGAATCGAAACGAGCCGTGATTGCGGATTCCCGCTCGTGCAACGCCAGCAACGCAGTTCGCAGCTCGGCCACATTGGTGACGCTGCTGAGAGGCGATGACGCAGCTGTCGACGACTTTGGGCGCTTGCCATCGCGTAGGCTAGGGCGATGGGCCGCTCCGTTTGTGAGGGCTGACATTGGCGACGAGAAGGTGTGGCCGGGAGGCGCGCATAGCTCCCGAACGATCTTGTCGACAATGTTGCCGGAAAGAAAGCCCAGAGCTTGACGATGTGGTGCTGTTGTTGCTGTGTAAGGGCGATGAGGATGAGGACCATGGGAAGTGGGCTGCGCTGGCCGGAACTCCCTGCCACGCCAAGTCGCAACAAAGTCGTGGGGCCACCATATCTGTCCACATTGAACGACGTGTCGACCTTTTTCTTGCCTATTTCCTTGCCTCCTTGTTTTGTGCTACTGTTCGACATTTTCTTGCTGCAAGGAAGAAAAATATTGAAAAATAACTGTATCTACTGTGTCCCGCAACTCCATGGCACTGTTGACGATTGAGGCCACAGTATCTATCGTACGCCAACCGACCCCGATTGCTGCTATTGCTATGCTATCTTGATGCTTTTATTTTTGTGTAATACCTTGAAGCTTCGACCCATGCGCGACACCACCGCCGTCAGACCCATAATTTCTCCAGAAAAAGAACAAAAAAAGGGGGACGTCTTTCTATAAGGAAAAAAAAAAAATAGATACAAAAAAAAGTTTATAATCAAACAGCCTGACTATACCCGCTGCTTAAACGCCTCCTTCCGTACTTCAAATACTTGCGTATCTCGTCTGCCCAAAACACCGAACTGCAGAGGACCACCAACCTGAAAAGGTCTCCAAATCCAATAGCTTCTGTCTGGAACACTTCCTGAAGCCAAGGCATGTAGATGACCAATAACTGGCAAATGACGCTGAGCGATACCGCCCAATTGAATAGATTGTTTGCAAAAAGTCCGATTTCTCCTCGAAAGATCGACTTGGACTCTGACCGACAACTCAGGGCGTTGAACATGTCGAAGAAAACAAAGCAAGTAAATGTCATGGTTGTGTCGCGTCTCGTCACCTGCCCGTCCGCCATCATTTCATGTCTGTAGATGAGCATCGTGCCTATCATGATGATGGCGGCGGATGTCAAAACACGCGTCAGAACCGCCTTGGTGAGTACTGCATCATTGCGTCGCCTCGGCGGTCGGTTCATCACATCTGGATCGACCTTTTCCACGCCGAGTGATTGCGCTGGGGGACCGTCCATGATTATATCTGCACAAGCGGTTAGCAATGGTTGTCCTCGATCACGCGACAATCTATACCACGAAACATACTGATCCAGAGAATCTGCATCGCATTCAGCGGTGTTTTGAATCCGAAAAAGGTGCACAGGAGAACAAGCGATAAGCTGGCAGCGCTTGTACTCAGCTGAAATGTAAGAAAGTTTTGAATGTTGTTAAAAATGCCTTTGCCTTCCTCAATCGCGCGCAGGATGGTGGAGAAATCATCGTCAGTCAAAATCATATCTGCCGCTTCCTTGGCCACGTCTGTGCCGTGCCGGCCCATGGATATGCCGATATCAGCTCTTTTCAGTGCTGGAGCATCATTGACGCCATCTCCAGTCATGGCGACAATATCGCCACGAGATTGCAGAGCTCGAATGATCTTCATCTTGTGATCCGGATTCGTTCGCGCAAATATTGTCGTGTGTTGCATCGCCACGGCGAGGTCCTCTTCAGACATTGCGTCAATCTCATCGCCGCGAAGGACAGAACGCACAGTGACCTGACTGCTGGAGTGTTGGCTGTCTACAGCAATATTCATGCCAAGTTGCTTGCCGATGGCGAGCGCCGTTGTCTCCGCGTCGCCCGTAATCATAATAACTTTGACGCCTCCCCGCATGAGTCTTCTTATGGAGCGACTGACACCGGGCCGTGGCGGATCACTCATGCCAACTAGACCGGCGAACGTCAAATCACGGTAGACTTCTTCATTTGCCGTCGAGGAAGAGCTGTCGCTGCCGTTATCGGGGCCAGGTGTAGTTGTTCGAGAGCCGGTTTGTCCATAGCGGCCTCGCACTGGACGCGAAACCGTTCCACTAGCAAAGGCCAAGACTCGGAGGCCCTTCGATGCCATTGTATTCGCGGCTGCGATGGCGTCCTGACGTCTGGTCGAGTCCAGAATAATATCTCTGCCCTCTTTATCAAGATACGTGCTGCAGGCGGCGAGAACCTTTTCCACAGCACCTTTCATGTACGCGTACTCCTTGTCACCCTTCAGATCAGAGCCGATCGTCACACCCATCCATTTTCTGTCAGAGCTGAAGGGTGTTTCGGTTGCTCGCGGTCCCACGGAGTCGCGTATGTCATGTTCTCTGAAATTATCAAGCATGTCCAACATTGCCACATCTGTCGGCTGGCCTACCCATCTCGACGAAGTAGCTACCTGACCGCGCCCAAGAGTTGACGACAGAACCGCAGACGCTGCGGCGCCGCTTTCTGTATACTTTTGAGCGAGTCGCGCGTTATTAGCAATGTTACCAATGCGCATGATCCTCAGGGAAGTCGGCGTCGTCTTGTCTTCAACCGAGTCTGAGTCAGACGATACGTCAATGGGGCCGCTGGCTCCAAAATACCACATCTCAGTTGCCGTCATGTGGTTCGTGGTCAGAGTGCCTACCAAGCAGACCATGTCAATCTACCAGATATAATTTACGTTTCATGGACATTGGGGGATCAAAAACACTTGCCAACGTACCAGTTTTGTCGGTACACACGACGTTGACGGATCCTAGAGTCTCAACTTTGGGCATTCTACGTACAATGGCGTTATGCTTTGCCATTCGGTGAACACCAAGTGCCAGGGTCACAGTAACAATAATGGGAAGTCCTTCGGGAATGGCGGCGACTGCCAGGGATATGGATATCGTGAAAATTTCCAACAACTTCTTGCCCTGCAACCACCCCACCAACGAAATAAGTCCGATCACGACGAAGGAGGCCTTGCTGAGCTGACCACCAAGGTCATCCATTGACAACTGAAGGGGTGATCGTGGGCTCTCCGTTCCCGACACGCTGGTTGCAATGGTACCGAACTGGGTGTTTCCTCCTGTGGCAAACACAACACCTTGCCCGTAACCCGATGTAACGAGGGTTCCCATGTATGCGATATTATGGGCATCGCTCCCGGTGTCTCCATACTGGTTCTTGTCTGATCCTGGCGCCGACGATTGAGGAATCTGTAGGTGATCCAAGCCCTGAGTACTAATTCGTCTTGATAACGCTTCGGTGGTTATTCGCACAGGCTCGGTCTCTCCTGTCAAGTTGGACTCATCAATCGTCAAATCGGCCGCCTTGGTGACGCGAATGTCGGCGGGTATTCGGTCGCCAGTTGTGAAGAGAACCAGATCACCAGGCACCAGCTGACCGGCCATGACCTTGGTCGACACTGCATCAATCGCATCCTCGAGGGGGGTATTCGCCCCTGGACTACCGTGTGGATCATTGCCGTCATCGGTCGGTGATGGCCACGAGGACGCTTTGGACAGAGTAGCTGATGACTTGCCGCTTCCGCCGCGTACGAGGTGCGCATGATTGGGTACCAAATGATTCAATGCCTCGATAGACTTCTCGGATCTGTACTCCTGGATGAAACCCACCGTCACCACGATGGTCACGGCGACTGTGATGCTCACAGCATCATCCAGGTTGCCTAACAAAAGAGACATCGCGGCTGACACGAGAAGCAGAATAATGAGTGGCTCTTGAAATTGTTTGATAAATCGAAGCCATAATGGCTCTGGCTCATCATGTGGGATCTCATTCGGCCCGTGTTCGGCCAGTCGCGTCAAGGCATCGTTCGCCGTGAGCCCGTGGCTTAATGATGTTCGGAGTTGAGCGGCGGCCTCGCTCGGTGTCATGTAGGAGAACTCGTCTGCCACGCCCTGAAATCGCGTCAGTCACAAATGTTCTTTAACGACACGCCACGATATCAAAAGAGCACTCGACGTACTCTTGCATGTGATGAAGTAGTACGGGTATAGCGTGGTCTTTGTGGTCCGTCGTCGTAGGACGAATCCAAGTCAGAGAGCTCCGTGATGGCTGGAACACCAGAGGTGGGGAGCAGGGGCTCCTTAGACAAGCCTTCGCGTCCTATCCATGGTATCTGCATCGTTGTAGACGAAAATAAAGCCTTCTTAGAGCGGATATGACATGGGGATTTTAGAAAGATAGGGTCCTGAACCGCGTTGTCATGGAGGAAGCCGTGGCCTGATACATAGGCTCATAGATTGTACATATGTTGTATAGTCTGGCTATATCACAGCTCGGAAAGAGAATCGCAAAGGAAACGAACGTGGACGGGATTGAATTGACCTTTGAGGACTGAAAGCGCACGGCGATGATGACAGCACATAAAAGATGTCTACACAAATGGACTTGCGCCAGGTCCCTGGGGCATAGGGCCTACGTGGAACTTTGGGTGGGTCTAACCTGTGACAGCCGCCCCATGTTTCGATGTACCTACTACCTGATGTACCTGCCTAATGTTAGTACTTAAAGAAGTAGGTAGTAAGTCCGCACTTTTGCGCGTCAGAATACTGCCTTAGGTTATCAGGTGATTTACTAGGCACTTTGCGTACAATAGTGCAATGGTACAAGGAGTTCTTCAAGCATTTAATGCGCAAGGAAAACCAATAAACCAATTCGATGACTTTGGCTGCTCTCGACCAATATACCATCTCCTAGCCAATCATATGCTAGTGTGGCGCGCGGAACGTGCTACTAAGGTACCTATGCGCGCCACGCCTGCTTCTGGTGTAGCCCGTGACAGATCTGTGATAGTTTTAAGCAGCTGTAAGTATTATAAGGTATTATATAATAGTGTATTATAATTATAAAACGCAAAATTGTCACGAAATTTGGCGGAGGCTGTCACCAGGAGATAGGTGCACGCAGCTACTTTAGGTACCTACCTAGGTACCAAGGTAATCGACAGACTTTGATGCGGAACGCCATCACGTGATCTGGTTGGCGCGGGGACATCTTCTCACCAATTAGGGCCCCGCAAGCGACTGTCTCCCCATTCACCACTTGACCAGCCACGCCCTTTTAGGTCCTGGCTGTCCTGCCATTCCTCCTCATCCGTCCAGCCAAAGCCCAGCGACTCCCGTTTGCAACTTCGAATCCACATCATCGCTTCCCGACCGTGTTTTTTGCACTCAATTCCCCGCGTCGCTCGCCTTTGCTCTTCGTCGCCGACTTTCGCAGCCGACTCGAACGCTTTCTTTGCTTTGCTCCACGATCTTGCGCCATCTTTTTCGCGCGTTTTACACATTATCGACACGGGTTTCGCGCTTCTTGTTTATCCTCCCCCCACGCGCGCATCACCTTGACGTGTTTTACTCACTATTTCGCTCTCCTCTCCAAACCTACCCTCTCCACCCCCCAACTCTCCAAACTTCAAACCCGAAAATTGCCCTGCGCGATCGTAGCCCGGCGGGCTTTATTATTGAGCTTCCTCTTGCTCGCCCGAATCGAGCTATTCGAGTAGCCGTGCAGCGTCGCGAAGCGCCACCATGTTCTACTCGGAGACGCTCCTTCAAAAGAGCGGACCTCTGGCTCGCGTCTGGCTGTCCGCGAACTTGGAGCGCAAGCTCTCCAAGAATCATATCCTCCAATCTAATGTCACAGACAGTGTTGAGGCAATTATCACGCCGAACCAGGCTCCTATGGCTTTGCGTTTGAGCGGTCAGCTTTTGCTCGGTGTCGTCAGAATATACCAAAGGAAGACGCGGTATCTGTTGGATGACTGTAATGAGGCCATGATGAAGATCAAAATGGTGAGCACCTCCCCCCCAATCTTGAGGCTTAGCTCAGCTCCGCTTAGCTCTGCTCAGCCTCTTGTCATCACGTCAGACCACGCTCCTGATAACTTTGACCTAGGCGTTTCGATCTAGCGGAAACAATGATCTGGCAGCCAACTTGCAAATGCCCAACCGCGAGGCCTTGCTGTTACCTGACCGCATCACGCCTTACGATAATCTAGAGTTGCCACCGCCTCCAGATGCTTCGTGGCTCATGTCGCAGGTAGACGATATCGCAGCCACGCCCATTGGACGTAAAGGTCGTGTCAATAACAACAGAGATATCAATCTGCAAGAAGATATGGAGATCAGCCAATTCTTGCAAAGCAGCCACGTCCAAGAAACAGACGATTTATTGCCCATCGGAGACGACCTGGACCTCGAACTTGATTTCGGCATCTCCATGGACGATGGCCTGAGCCAGAGCATTGAAATGGGTCGAGATGCGCCTCCAGCGCGAGATGTTGAAGACGATGTCTTTAGTGAACTCGACTTGCTGCCCCGCAAAGACCAGGCTGACGTGACCGACTTGCCGGTTAGGATTGCCGAGGGTGACAACGACATTGCCATGGGAGGGGATGAAGATTTTGGCTTCAACGTAGACGATCAGTCTGCTATGCCTGAACTAACTCCTGCTGTGGATGTGGATTTGGATCGTGCAAGGATATCAGAATCGCCACTTTCTGACATTGATGAGAGACTAGCCCAGGAGGTTGAAGAAGAATACGCTCGTCACAACCACACGGATCTTTATGAGCCTCAGGAAGATACAGAACTCACCATTGTCCGTAAACCTGCTTCCCGACCCAAGAAGCAAAAGATCATGATGCCAGACGACGAGATTGCGTTGTCGAGCAGCTTTATTAAGCAGCAGCAGTCTGACCGGAAGAACATCATTAAATCATCCTCGTTTCTGCCTCGGGACCCTTTTCTTCTGGCTCTAATGGACATGCAGAAAAGCGGCGGCTTTGTGTCATCGATCATGGCAGAAGGTCGCAGCTCAGCCTGGGCCCCAGAGCTTCGAGGCATGCTGTCGCTGGATGCCGTCCGTGGTATGAGTGAACTCAAGCGAAAGCGTGACAGTGGCATCGCCGACGTCGAAAGCGATCATGGTGCTGCCAAGTCACCACGTCTCGAGTTGGGAGACGACACCGACTTTGGTTTTGATGGTAATGCCTTGGGCGGCGATCACACGGTCGATGCTGATAGCAGCGTCATGGAACTTCCCGGCGGCGACGATGACCATTTTGAGCGTGAGGACAGTTCACATCACGCATTTGACGATACGACGGCCCCGATTGTGCATCCTCAAGATAGTGGCCCGGTGTCGATCGGCACTAAGCATGCTGTACACATCCTTCGCGATTTGTTTGGAGCCGAGGCTGCGACGAATGCCGAGAAGAGAAAGAAGAGCTCTGTTGTCTTTCAAAACTTGCTGCCCGAAAAGCAGACCACCAAGGCAGAGGCCACCAAGATGTTCTTTGAATGTCTTGTTCTGGCGACCAAGGACGCCATCAAAGTGGAGCAAGGCTCTGGCCTCGGAGACGCTATCAGAGTCAGAGGCAAGAGAGGCCTTTGGGGAGACTGGGCTGAACGTGAAGCGGGTGGCGAGATTTCGACTCAGAACGAGCCTGAGCCTGCGGCAGTGAGCGCGACTGCCGTTGCTGTTGAAGCCTAAGAAGTGTGAAACCTGACCCTGTTATGGACACATGGCGATTTCTTTCATCTTTGGCACCGACTAAGCGACATAATACCTGTGTGTGTGTGTGTGTGTGTGCGCGTGTCTTTTGTTTGTGTGCGTTTGTGCTCGTGTATTATACTGGTTTCGCACTTTGGTGGGCATCATTAGCTTGTTGGATTTCTCGGACGGCGTTCTGGCGTTGAACAAGGGAGATACCAATTTTCGTGCCATGGAAGCACCACTGGATCACGGAGGAGTTCGACGCACAGAAAAAAGACCCCCAAGACAGAAGGACATGATTGAGCTTTGTATTGTGCTGAGACGCATTGCAATACAGATGTATGGATGAGCAGAACTGTACTCTAATTACTCTCATTCTCATACTGCTGTATTCTGCGTTGCGGGGGCATACTTTTTTTCTTCTTCATTGGTAGACAGTGCAAAGGAATGAATGGTTCTATCTAGATAGCTTTATTGGTTGAATAAATTGCCAATTGTTCAAATCTGCTGCATCAATTGGGACTGGACTGTATTTGCTCCTGTGTGTTTGGTTGCTTGCATGATGCGTGTTGAGAATGAGAAGCAGATGACAAGGGGGGAAGAAAGAGAAAGAGAAAGAAAAACAGAGAGAGAGAGAGAGTGAAGAGGGAGAAAGGGAGGGAAGGAGAGAAAGAGATACACATGATTGAGTAATGCTTGATGTCAAAACGTGGACGGCACTTGGAGGCGACTTGAAGCCTCCCCGACGTCGCACTTGTACCTGGAAAGCGCACATGTGCCCCACCGTGCCGTCATGGATGGACCAGGCCAGAGCTGCCAGACATCAGCACTGAGACGTCAACCCCACGCCAGTGCCCAAGACATTATGGAGCAGAATAGGCCAGACTTCCCAGGTTGCTCCTTCCATCCCAGCAAAGCGACACCAGCATTTCCATCCATGTCTTGAATGAACTTATAAAAGCAAGTCACCTGATACCACCGGTCTTGTCGCAACTTTGGCAGCCTCAAAGAAAAGGGGGGGGAATAAAAAAGAAGGACAAAGAATTACCAAAAAAAAAAAAAAAAAAAAAAAAAAAAAAAAAAAAAAAAAAAAGAAACCACAGCAAAATCTCTCATTGCACGCCCCGCCCAAGACGCAAGATGCCTCCCCCCTCACAGCTCGCCATCGCGACCGGCTCGGTCTCGCGTCTCCTCAAAGAACAGGCCTCGTACCACAATGAACTAGCCGACCAAGAAGCCCAAATAGCCAAGCAGGAAGAGAGCATCAAAGCCGGTGGCGGGGACGAGGATGGCAACGCCGCATTCATGCTGAAGCAGAGTGTATGTTTTCTTTTTCTTTTTCTTTTTTCCCCGTTTCTTTTGGTGCAGTTCCCTCTTGTTGTACCAGGCTGGGGTGGTTCAAAGTCTAACTTGTCGTGCGTGTGCGTCTGTGTTTGTAGAAAACGGCTGTTGAGCAGACGAGGGCTGTTTTTGGCCCGTTGAAGCAGAGGCTTGATGAGGCGGTCGTGAAGTTGGAGGATCAGATTGCGCTGGCGGAAGAGGGTGGTGGGTCGGAGGATTTGGAGAATGCGAAGAAGGTGTTGGGGCAGGCGAAGGCGTCGTCTTTAGAGTTGTGAGATGGTTTCTGTTGTTCGGAGACTGTTCGGGAAAGAGGGTTTGAGAAGAACAAATAAATGATGAGCTGCTTTGGGTAGGGGAGGGAATGGCGAGGACGTGGATATCTAGTCCAGTACGATTATACTGACTTGGAAGATCAAAGAATAAAATAAAAAGAAATGGGAATGGATGCCAATATCTCTACTGATCATTCAAGTCATTTCTTTCTTTTCCCGCTCAAGCGTAATAAATAGTACATGGGTCTAACAGACAGGCTACTGGTAGCAAAAACGCTTCATCTCCTTATTCATCAACTTCCATGCCGCCATCACTTTCGTTGTCGGGTGCTATCCTCCGCGACTCGTCTTGGTCCTCCATGTCAACATCTGCTGCATCTCGATCACCTTGCTGCGAAGGAGTTACACCATCTGGAACCTGTTGATCCTGCGATGCGCCCTGCTGTACGGAAGTCACCGACCCTGATGGCGTCGTTGCGGACTTGGTCTCCCCCGCAACCGACGCCGCAGTATTCGTAGCCTCCTCATCGTTTCCTCCCCTCTCATTTTCACCGCGTTTTGTGGGAGCCGCGGCATCTCCGTCCGGCCGTGGTGTAGCATTCTCGCTAGGATCTGGCCTTGGTGTGGTGCCCTCCCTGTCACCATCTGCGTCATCCTCGCCTTCCTCATTCATACCCTCCCGTCGATCAACCTCTTCCTTTTCGTCGCGAATCTGCCGTCTCAACATCATGCCTTCTTCCATAATCCTGTTGAACTGTTCCCGGCGTTCCTTCCACGTCTCCTTGTATGTTTCGCTCTCGCGTTCCAGCTCCTTGCATTCGTCCTCGAGCTTGGACAGGTTGGCAAGCTGATCTTCCCGCGGCCGAAGTAACCTATTTGACGTGATCTTCTCGGCCAGGTCATCAAACTTTTTCCGCTGCGAGAGCATTGCCCGTGCGCTCTCGAGCTGTTCTCGCAGTTGTCCGTTGCTGGTCCGTACGGCTTGGCATTCCGCCAGAATGCGCTGCTGATCGGCCGCATAGCGCTCGCGCTCGCGCTGGTTGGCGTCGTGGAGAAACTGTAGGCGCGCGATGCTGCTGTCAAAGGCAGCGAAGTCGAGGGTGAGGTCTTCTTTAAGGTTACTTTGGCCGCCTCGGTCGCCGGCTTCACCACCACCGCCACCTCCGTTTTGGGTCGCGACGTTGTGTCTGGTCGCTGTGGATACGACAGACGAGATAGAGGAGAGGCGCTTAGTGATTCGCTTAAAGGGCTTCTCTTCGACGTTGAGGAGACGGGATTTGTGAAGCTCGGCTTCGCTCTTTTCGTCCAACAGATCCCACGAGGCAGCCATAGCACCCGTAGCTCACGCTCTTTATTGGAGTCTGGTTCCGCAAATAAGTGGTTGTCGTTTCTTTGAGTAGCTCAATCACCAGATTCTCTTATCTCTTTTCCTTTTTTTCCTTTTTTTTTTTTTTTT
>SRPU01000238.1:0-25603 GCA_018360185.1 Claviceps lovelessii
AAAAAAAAAAAAAATGCCCGGGTCAAGTGTTTCTCTGCCCTTTGGCCCCGCTCTGGTCGCGGGAGAAGCATCGTGGCGAGAATCTGGATGACAGCGACGATGCCCTTTTGTGGACGTTATGGCAGCTTCTTACTTGGCAGCTTCTTACTTGGCATAAGGATGTCCAGCGATAATATTGTTTTATTCAGATTGTCATGTCGGCAGTTGGTTTGGTATCTACTTTTAATAGTGACTACGCTCATGGTATACAAGGATGGAACGAAGCGGGGATAGCTATCGCGAGGCGAATGAGCAGAGTCCGCATCATAGACGCGTAAAGGGGGATGAAAGTGCGTCCCGAATACTCGCTACCTATGTGGGTATATGCTAGATTCAGGAACCAGGGGGGCTCTTGATCGTAGATTCCGAAATCACCATGAAGCTGGGATAGCATATTATCCAAGAGGAATAATGGTAAGTAACACGTGATTTCATCGCGTTTCGGGGTGAACATCATTTCGACCATGTTCTGAAAGGCCGCCTGGCAAAGCAGTCCATGTGAGCATCATCTCGACCATGTTCTGACGGGTCGTCTGAAGCACCGCCCTGGGAAACATGTACCCAAGGTCATAGTCTAGTATCCTGAACGTGTGGTATTATTGAAGAGTACTGCTAATACGCCGAGTGCCTTTCTTTGTCCAAGAGAAGAAAACAAGAGGGCGGAAAAATGTTTGAAAAAAAGAAGGAAGAATAAAGAGGAGATGATAAGAGAAGAAGAAGAGAAGAAGAAGAGAAGAAGAAGAGAAGAAGAAGAGAAGAAGAAGAGAAGAAGAAGAGAAGAAGAGAGAAGATAAAGAGGGGAAAAAGAAGAGAAAAAGAAAGAAAGAAGAAGGAGAAGAAAGAAAGAAGAGAAGAGTAGAAGCGGAAAGAAAAAAAAAAAAAAAAAAACAACGCTGAACAATAGAAACGGAATGCATCAAACACCGCGAAAATGCTACCTAAAAGGGAAGAATAACAAACAAGCGAAAAAGAAAAAGAAGAGAAGAAAAAAAAAAAGACCATCGCCATCTCCCCAAACTGACAACAACAAACATTCCATCAAAACAGCCCTCTTAACTCGTACTCCCAACCCCCAGAAACAACAATCTACCATATATGCAACTTGCTCAACGCCTGATGGCCCACCATGCAGGCCAGGACCCCCGCGCCATACCACCCAACCTGTTCGGATCCTCCGCTCCAGAGTTCCGATCCCATCCAGCAGATGGCTGCCAGCTCTGCGACCCCACACGCAGAGAGAACATACACTACAGGCGCGGGAGCCGTGTCGCTCGACAGTCTGCCCGCGTCGCCCGTGCCGCGGAGGGCAACGACACCGGCCACGGAAAGGACCGTGAGCTGTATTTCCCAGCCATGGGGGAGGGGAACGTGCATGGCGAGAAGCCACACGGCCAGGATAACAGCTAGCGTGGCTGGTTCGAGGTAGGTGGTGTGCTTCGCGGGAGGAAGACGTTTTCTTTGAACCTTGCGGTTGCGGGCGCCGGGACGGGCGAGTCGTTGTGGGGTGCGTTTCTCCTCGGCGAGTATCTCCTGCTCCTGATCGTCGTCGTCGTCGTCGTCGTCCTCCTCCTCCTCCTCCTCCTCCTGCTCCTGTCCTAGACTGAAGCTTTGGTTGAGCAGGTCCGCCAAGGAGCTCGTGTCGTTGTCTCTCTGCGGCGCAAAGAAACTCGGCTGCTTAAACTCCACGACGTCGGTTGCCTCACTAAGGATGCTGCTGGTCTGGGATGAGGATTTTTGGTGTCCTTTGCGCGTAAACACGGCCTGGCCCATCTCCAAGGGTTCCTGCTTGGCGGCAGGTGGCCATGGTGGGTTTCTCAACCGCCGAGCGGGCTCGACCGGTGCGGCTGGGACCTTCAATCGAAATGGGTTCATCCATGCAGGAGGTTGAGAGGGAGTCTGGACGTCAGACCGACCAAATCTAGCTGAGCTTGGCGTGCGGGTGTAATCGTCCTGGAGGGCCCGGTGCTGTGGTGTGATGGGCGACCAGTCCATTTCCTCGTCATATTGAAGCTGTTGTTGGCGCCGGTTACTCGGCGTTTCAGCCAATCCCGCGCCCATGTGGCCCAACCTCTCGGAACTACCCTCCGGTCGCATGGTCTTGTATGGCGACAATTGTGACGATGACTGTCCCGAGGGCGGCATGTTCATCACGTCACCAGCCTTTCGAGGCGTTGCATGGGCGGAATCGAGTGCGTCGTTGAAGAGTTCGGAGAGCGTTTTGGAATCTTCCTGTTTTCTTTGCCTAGCTGACTTGGCATCTCTCGGAACCAGGGGCTGGGTGTTGTAGGTTGCAAAGAGCGGAGTCGTGTCCACACGGATGGATCTTCCAGCGAGCATATAGAGCTGTTGCTACATTGTTAGAACAGTCCAAGGGGGGAGAAAAAGGCTACTTGAAGCTCACCACAGTCATAATAGAGGCCATGCCCACATGGGCGGCCAGCCTCGCAGTGCCAGATCTGACCGCCGCTCCCCCACGCACGTCTATGCCGCGAAAAATGAACCGGAAGAAGACGGTAAGGCCTTGGAACGAATACCATTGCGTAAATCCCAAAAGATGCCGTGTGAAGCCCCGATTGACCTGAACAAAGTGCGGATTCCACCACGCCGCCATGACGCCCGTCCAAATACTCCACCGCATCAAGGTATCAGCGGCTGGCAGAGACTCAGTCGCGCGCTTGAGCGACAAGAGCACCTTTGCTGCCGTGCTCTGGTCGTCCGGATCGTACATGCCGTTGTCGCTGACTTGCAAAGCATGTGTGATCATGACGAAATGCCACAGTATTTGCAGCACAAAGCCGCTTCGCCACAGCGTCTTGCCGAGCACATGGATCCAATCCAGCTTGGTGCGCGTCCTGGTTTTCCGCACCCGACCCAGATTCACCATGCGGCGGAGATGATCCGTCTTGGCCGTGTACCCTGCCTGTCGTATTCTCGCCTCCACTTTCTCTGCGCAGTCGGCACACACTTGTGGATAGCGCTTCTCCAGGTTCCGTCGGTAACGGTAGTAATTGCGCTCGAGCTCGGGGTAGTCTGGGTCGGAAGGGTCGTCAGGGAGGTACTGCGCCAATGATTTGGTGAATAGGTGCTGGTTTTTCAGACATGTCTGGCAGAAGGTGTCGTCTGGTTGCGACGAGGCACGCGATTGTGGTGCGGCGTACTGAACAGCATTGGCTTCTCGATCTGTGGCAACAGGAGGATCGGTAATTTCGCCATTCTATGGTCTGTCAGTCAGTGAGAACCTAGTCGTATAGTGAGCTTTTTCTTTGGGGGGAAAGGGTCATGTCTTTGTCATGGGGGAAGAAGGGATTGACGGCCACGCGGCGACACGGTCACACACCTGATCCAGGTAATTGGTCGCATCGCAATGGAAGCACACAAAGTCGCGGATCGTGCCGTCAAACTTGAGGCTGGACCTCTTGCCGCAGTAGAAACAAGTCAGATACTTGGACTTGGCGCCCCTGAAGCGTGCCATGCTGCATGTCGTTTCGCGCTTCGAGAACGAGGATAGAATGGCCGCCGGTGTTGTAATTGGCAAACAAGGCGCAAGACCCGATTCAACTATTTGAAACAAGTCAAGCTGGTTGCCAAGGCGCTGGTATGCGATTCTGCCCAAGGCGGTCGAGATGATGCGTCTTCGACAGGTGGGAGAGTGGGGCCAGCTAGCCAGTAACTACTGACAGGGGAGTGAACTTCAAAGTTGGCATTGATGATTGGACAGATGAACGGTGCCAGCTCCGTCGTCAAATATTCAGAATGTAAATATAATAACTAAAAACAAAGCAAGGAAAAAGAAGCAGAAAAGGGAATGAAATTATGCCAAAACAATCATTGGCCACTTATTCGAGCGCCAGGTCGGATCAACTCCGTCCAGGTCCAGGGTAAGCCAAAACCTCAATCAACATCATGCTCGACAAATCTTCTCACCAGCAAATTAAACCTGGTATTCCTCCTCCGTACCATGTCCGGCGTCAAGTCCCTCAGATGCCTGCCCGCGCTGCCATGGTCCCAAGCATGATACGCTAGCTGTCCGGGAAAGAGCGCACCGCCATTCTTCTCAATCTCCGCGGTCCAGTCTTTTGCTTGTTCTCCATCTAGCTCCTCGTGCATCCACTCCACGTGAGTCCACGTCCATGTTGGCCAAAAAAAGGCATCCGGGGGCAACGCACACACGCCACGAGGCGTCTCGTCTGCCAACTTGGTCGGAAACGGGTTGGTCTTGTACGTCCATCGCCTTCGTTGAGGGCCATTCTGATATCGGTCTAGCCACTGATGCAGCAGCGTGCTGTTCTTACGCGCCGCAATCGCGCCATTACCCAACCCCCATCTGTTCCCGCCTGCGTGGCCCAAGACTATACCCTGCGAGCGCGGGGGATTTAATATGGTCGTGAAGGGCTTGAGGGCAAATGTGTTGAGGTCGAGGAAGATGCCGCCATTGTCCCGCAGGAGCTGGAGGCTCATGACGTCTCTCAAATACGATATCGATTGACCCTTTACATTGCCGAGCTGGTGCTCGATGACGACCAGGTTGTTGCGGAGCCTTCGTATCCAGGGGTTCGACATGGGGTCCATGCGCATCTTGGACGATCCATCGCCGTTTTTGTGTACAAAAGCATAGTGTAGGAAGATGAACGGGCTTTGGAGAGAGACAATGGCGCTGCGGATCGCCAGGTACTCAAGGAAGCCGAACTGCAAGCCCTTGCGCAGCGCCAGTGGTTCTCGGAAAATGTAAATAAAATGAACGACGTTGGGGATCGGGTCGGCCTGCGATGATGACGTTGATATTGATGATGACGGAGAAGATGTGGATGTGAGAGCGACTGTGGCATTGCTGCTGCCATGCAGACACTTTAATTCGGCCTCGGTCGGCGTAAATGCCTGCTCGAGCTGGCGCTGCCCTGACCACGGCTGTATCTGAAGCACATAATCGCCGTATTCGAGCACGGAAAACCGCAAAATGTAGACCAGAAGAACCGTGAGGAGAAGAATACTTCGCAAAGGCGTGACGCGGGTCGCTCGGCGCAGGAAAACCGCGCCGTGGGCTTGAGAACTCCTGGCTGCATCTTTGAGTAGGAGCTTCATCTTTGCATGTCCGTGATGGGAGCCTCGCGTGTTTTATTTACTTGAGGGTTGTTTTTTTCTTCACACGGAACAGAAGAGACAATTTTTTTTTTTCCATAACAAGAGAGAATGCAGGCCACCTGCATCTGGAAGGAAAAGGGGGGGGAGGGGGGGGCAAAACCGGTGAGATGTGCTTTTTTTCTTTTCTTTTCTTTTTCGCCTTCTCAAAATTGTACCATCTCTCCCTTCCGCCCCCCCTTTTCTTTTCCGTCGTTCATGGTTCGGAGAGATCAGCGAACTCGTTTGCAAGGGGGCGACTGACTTTTGCTCAGCCGGCCGAACACAATTGAATGGGGTGGTCAATGGCGGATAATGCGTTTGCTGGGCATCTCGGCAATGGGACGCTACGTAGGTGAGCCAAAAGCCAACATTAGATATCAAGATCAATGAAATGTCTCGCGCAGATGGTCCCATTGTGTAGGATCGCGTTTGCAGGGATGCCCCGTCAGCCACACCCGCTTCCTTTCCCTTTTCCTTCCTTTTCCTCCTCCTTCCCTACTACCATCTGGTACGTACCTCTCTGTCCACTGCCGGGCCAATCATCTCTCTCACCTGCACTCAACGTCATCAGAACTCAATCACGCCAAAACTCATTCATATTCAAGAATCAAGCCCAACATCCAAAGCCCATCCATTCCCCTTCTCAGCAAAGGGGGTAAATCACTCCACTTCACAGACATGTCGCCATGACACCATCAACACACTCAACACATCCAACAAACCCACCGCGCCCTCCAGCACCACCTCTCCTCCTTACCATTCGCTTCTCAACCTCCATCCCCGACCTCGACCTCGACATCCCCCGTCCGCAATCGACAACGGTCCTCTCCCTCAAGCACCTCCTCCGCAAGCGCCTCTCCACTCCCAATCGCCTCCGTCTCATCTACCAAGGGCGTCTGCTTCCGGACTCGTCCGCTCTCAGCTCCGTACTCAAACCGCCCCTTTCGCCACCACTCGCATCCTCCAAACCCGACGCCAAGGGTAAAGGCAAAGCCATCGACGGCCACGTGCCCCTCCGCATATACGTCAACTGCTCCATCGGCGATGAATTATCTCCCAAGGACCTCGCCGACGAGCAGGCCTCTGCCTCTAACCCGCCCCAGGACGTCACGCCGTCTGAATCCTCCCATCAAGCGAGCAGCACGCGGCCCCGGCCACGCGGCTTCGACCGTCTCCTCCAAGCGGGCTTCACGTCCTCCGAGATATCCACCCTGCGGACGCAGTTCGCGTCCATCCAAAATGAGCGGTTCACACCGGATTCCATGCCCTCGCCCGACTCGCTGCGTCGCATGGAAGATGCCTGGATCGACACCAACGCGGGAGAGTTGCCCTCGGCGGTCAACAACCCCCTGGAAGATGAACTCAGTAACATGTCCACGATGCTGGATGTGCTCATTCGAGGCATGATGATCGGCTTCTTCTTCCCCCTCGGCAGTATCACCTGGTTGTTGAGGCAGGGTCTCTGGAGCGAGAAGTGGCAAATCTTTGTGGGCTCCGGCGTCGTTTTAAGCGTAACGGTTGGCATCATTATGGGGATTTCAAGCGAGCGATAGATTTGAGTCGGTGGTTACAGTGGATTGCTTTTTTTTTTTTTTTTGTTTTTTTTTTTTTTCATTTTCCCGGCTAGCATCTTTCATGGGGTTGAGGCACTGGGTGTAGTTTCATGTACATTGGTAGATTCTTTCATGGGACGGGGATGAAGTGCATTAGGTTGTTTTAGAGCGGGAATGCGTCCTAGCGATTCGTGAAAATATTTTTTGTTCCATGACAATGGCAGAAACATGCCTATTTTGACCGGTGGACCGGGAAGAAATAAAACGAAACAAATAAAGAATAAGGGAGGAGAAGCAGAATAAAATATAAGAATAAAGAAGAAGAGATAGAAGAAGAAGAACAGTAAAAGTAAAAAATAAAAATAAAAAGAGAAAAAGAGAAAAAGAGAAAAAGAGAAAAAGAGAAAAAGAGAAAAAGAGAAAAAGAGAAAAAGAGAAAAAAAAAAAGAAAAAAAAAAAAAAAAAAAGTAGAAAAGAAAGGAAAAAGAAAGGACAAGGATACAGAAAAAGCAAAGTAGAGGATAGAAAAATATTAAGTCACCCATACTACTAAGATCATATATACCCTCCCCCTCCCATCATCCACAGCCTAAGTACTCAACACTAGAACGTCCACAATCCCAACACCATGCACATCACCAAGACCGCAAGCTTCACGAGTTTGAGACATCACGTCCCCTAACCCAAGCACATTCATCCACGACAACAACGACAACAACACACGGTATGCGTAAATCAGGTCATATAATTATACGTTCTGCCAAGCCGGGACTACATGCATTTCATTCTCCCCATTGCAGACCGAGATAGTTTCTCAAAAACTACCACATGCACATACATATATGATGACAGCCATGATGCGCTTCTTGAAATGAACAGCTTTTCGTTCGGAAAAAAAAAAAGAAAAAAAAGGACAGTGAAAGAAAGAAAATAAAAAACAATAAAATGCATCCCCATGCAAAAACTCCAGACACCGGCCAGCCAGTACCCGTAGACCTCCTTAGTGTTCCACTATAACCAAGGCGGTCTACGGGTAGGTCTTTTTCTCCTGTATTGCGCAGAACAAAAAAGACTCACAGGTACAAGCTCTGCGCGGCCACAAGGTCTCTTCGGATCTTGGACAAGCTTTCTTCAAATTTTTTGGTTAGGTCATCGTTGCCCATCACCTTGGCGGCTTGGGCCATCTGGCGGAGGAGCTCTTCCAAACGGCGGAACAGGCGGATGAGTGAGCCTTCGAATGCGTTTGTCATTTTGCTAATCATGGTTAGTTTTTTTTTTTTTTTTTTTTTTTTTTTTTTTACTTTCCGGCCAGTGTTTAGAAAATAAGTACAAGGAATGAAAAGGGGCTAACGTACCAAATTTCAGCAAACGGCTTGCCCTGCGCCCACGCATACACCGTCTCCATCAACTGCCACTTCAGACTTGCAATGTACTCGTCCTCGTTGACGTCCATCTTGCACTCTTGGCTGACCTTGGCAATAATGCGCGCCTTGGCTTGGATTTCGCGAAACGGTTTCTGCAGTTCCTCTTTGAGGGCCTGCGTCTCCACCTTTTCGTCAAAGATGAAGCAGCTGAGCACGGCGGCACACGTTTCCGGTGTCAGCTCGTTGAAGAATCGGTCGAGCAGGAGCTCCGACAGCAGCAGCTCGTGGCCTTCGGTGGATGAGATTTCGCACGCGACTCGCGCCTTGAGCTGCACCACTTCGGCGTCGTTGATGAAACCGAGTCGTCGAAGCACTCTTTTTCTCGATTTGAGCTCGTCCATTTGCGCAATGCTGTGGGCCTTGGCGATGGCCTTCTTCTTCTGCTTCACTTTTTCCGCTAACCGCACCTTCTCGCTGTATTGGTCCCACAGCGAGGGGAGCATGGGTGACAAATGCAAGGGATTGGCCAGGAGCCTCGACTCCAAGACTTCGATTTTGCGCAGCAGCTTCTTGAACGAGTCGTCTGCGATGCCCATGTTCTCCAGCGGATCCAGGATAGGGACGCCATCAGGAAAACGTCGCTTGACTTCAGCTAATGATTTGCGCGCTTGGTCTCGGTCGCTCTGTGCCTTCAAGCCCTCCTTGGGCATGAAGATTCGGATCTGGCTCAAGGCCTTCATGCAGGTAAGAAGACAAGGCACGACAACGGTAGTACTATCTTCCTCACTGCTTGCAGGCTTGATACCGGGGGGCATATCTCCAGCCACGATTGAAGGGGCAAATGGTGGGCTTGACGAAGAGATGGTGAGCAGGACGTCAATCATGACCGATTCTTGTGGCTCATACTCCGGCTCCCCGAGTCTAGGAGCACGGCGAATGACATGATTCACAATCACACCCCATCCAAAATCTAAGCCTCCCGCCACATTGTCCTGAGCCTCCTTTGGGTTGTAAATCTGCACTAAGCGACCCGCTTGGAGAAAGTCGAGACAGTGGCTTGGGTGTTGGATGACGCAGCGCATATCCTTGGTGTAAGTGTTGAGTTGCTGCCGAATCTGGTAGTAGTCCTTGATTGTTGCCTCGTCGGGGATGGAGAGGCCATCTCGTTCCTGCTGCAAGGCCATGAGATCCTTCTCAAGCGAAGGCACACTGGCAGCGTTCTGGAACTGATGGAAACATCTTTCCAGCATGAATTCGGGCGAGATGGCTTCAATACGCAACAGGTTCAGGATCATGTTGTAGCCCAGGTAGAATGCCGAATTCAGTTTATCCTGCTGGCCAGTAACGATAGCCTTGGCAGTTTCCGGTTCGAGCTTATCGTCAATCATCATGATGACCACACCGCGGTCATCGAGACCACGACGTCCCGCACGACCCGCCATCTGAATGTACTCGGAAGACGTAAGAGGACGACGTTTGACGCCGTCCCATTTGGTAACTTGCGCAAAAACCACAGTCTTGGCAGGCATATTCAAGCCAATGGAAAAGGTTTCCGTCGCGAATAAGACCTTGATCAGAGATTCTTGGAACAGAATCTCAATGGCCTCCTTCAAAATCGGCAGCAAGCCCGAGTGATGGATACCGATTCCTTTGACCAGCAGGGGCAACAGATGCTGAATTTGGGGAAGTGCTCTGTCTTGTTCTGAGAGCATCTCGATTGCACTATTGAACACCTTGGTAACCAAATTCTTTTCCGAGTCATCATTGAACGACAGTCCCTGCACGCTGATTGCCATATTCTCACACTCTCGCTTGCTGAAGTTGAAGACGATGACCGGATTGAACTTTTTCTTGATGGTCATGCGAAGGATTTTGTGTATATCGGAGCCTTCGTCGGAGCCCCCCTTGTTGGTTTTCTTGTTCTTCCCTTTGCCTTTGAGCTTGGCGGATACGTCATTCGACTCAGTGCCTTTCCGTTCCTCAACCTGCTTCATGACAATGTTAAAGTTGTGCTCGTTAAAGTTGCCCTTCTCGTCCACCACGATGCGGGCGCCGTTACCGCCCGCCGCCAGAAAGTAGTTCTGCAGCGGAGTCGGTCGGAAGTCGGTATATACAACATGGCACGCCTGGTGGTGAATCTTGGCGATCCATTCCGCAAACTGGAAAGCATTGGGAATGGTGGCTGACAGAAAAACATATCGAACTTTGTCCGGAAGCATGATAATCGTCTCTTCCCAGACAACACCTCGTGTCTTGTCTCTCATGTAGTGAATTTCGTCAAAGATGACCCAGGCGACTTCTCGCATGATCTCGGAGCCGCGGTACAGCATGGATCGTAGAATTTCCGTCGTCATGACCAGGCAACTCGCGGTGGGGTTGATCGTGACATCACCCGTCATGAGGCCTACGTCGCCAAAGATGGCCTCGAAATCCCGATACTTCTGATTACTCAGTGCCTTGATAGGACTGGTATAAATGACCCTTTGGTTGCGCTTCAAGCACTGTGCAACTGCGTATTCGGCCACCACTGTTTTACCAGCAGAGGTATGTGCTGAAACCAAGACACTCTCGTCTCGTTCAATAGACGCCACCGACAGACTCTGGAAAGGATCCAATTTGAAATCCCACGTCCTCGCGGGCTCTTGCGGTGATTTGTGTTCAGACAGCGGCACGTATTCGTAGTCCAGATCTGGTGGCAGTGCAGTCTGATGTTGAATGTTATGCGAGAGAACGAGTGACGTATCTTGGGCCACCAGAGTAGCTGCTCCTGCAACCTCTCGCGATTGGGCAGTTTCGAACGTGTCCGTCATAACAGGCCCGACAACATCTTCCTTTTTCCGTCTCTTCTTGTCCTGTTGGCTGGGGGTCTCGGAGTCCTCATCCTCAGATTCTTCAGCCTTGGATGTCTCCGTGGCATTGCCCATATCCGCATCGGTTGGCCCCTTGTTAGTTTCTGTCGGCGCCGCACCATTCATGGCCTCATCAGCCTTTCGCTTCTTGCTCCGGTCGTGCTTCCGACTTCTCGAAGGAGCTTGCTCGGAATCGCTGGCGCTTTGGGGCTCCGCCTTGCCCTCGAACACGTCGAACATCTCATCCATGTTGACGAAGATGGGGGTGATTTTTGCTGAGTGAAGAATGTGCGGAAGATTAAAAAAATAAACGCAACTCTTCGTCAAGAGTTCGGACTGTCTTTGTGCGTAGGGGAAAAGAAAGACTAAGATCGGCGCGATGGATAGAAAAACCTCTACGTTTTTAAAAAGGGGGACCCAACAACGGAGATACTAAAGCGCGCACGCATTAACCTCCTGGCAATGCGGAAATGTGGTTTCTACCGAAGACCTTTTGCTTCTCGCCAAGCAGAGATTGCATGCGCGAGTTGGCAAATCGGCGATCCCAAAAGATACGCAAAATATCGGGTGTTGGCCGTGTGAGGGCTGATATTGAGTTAGACTGGCAGAAAAGTAGAAAAATTAATGTCTAAGCAGAGTAGCGCAGGCGGTGAGTGGACATGCAACTGTCACCTTGATTACCTGGTTTTCCCCCACTCGCACGCTGCCGAAGTGAACCCGTCGATGCATTCGTGCTACGTTACGAATGCCGCACGACGAGTGACCCATGAGTAAGATCACGTGAGTGGCTCAAACGAGCCTTTTGCAATTGACCTCACGTAAACCTTCAGACCCGTCATCGCTCGTTCATACTGCGCAAAGCTCCCCATATCTCGATACAATCGTACACACAAGGTTCGTCGGCGCACCTCCCTTTAATGTCCTGTTATCAAAGCCATTAACTTTTATCAATTGATACAGATGCTCTCTCGCGCCGCCGTCCGCACAACCAACACGTTGGTCGCCCGCCGAGGCTTCCACGCCACCCGGGCCCGCATGTCCTCTCCCTACCACTACCCCGAGGGAGCCTACTCAAACCTTCCCTTCAACCCGCGCAGCAAGTGGTTCGGACCCGGCTTCTGGGCCTTCATGGCCACTGGTTTCCTCGCCCCCTTTGGTATCGCAGGTGCGTCTTGTCGTCGACTAAAGGTGAAACAGTGTGTTTGTCAGAGTTGGCTAACGAGAATAACGAACACTTTTAAAAACAGTCTACCAAACCTACAAGGAGCAGTAAGCTTCAAAAAAAAAAAAAAATGGATTGGAATTTCTTGGGTGTGGCTTTGAGACTACTGAAAAGGCTACTTGGAGCGATACCTTTGTCAATAATATAGACGCCAAACTCGGTCGATACCACTGTGAACAAAACCAAAAAAATTCATTTGTCTGCCAGTCGTATGCCCTCGAGTAAAACCGCAATGTCCGGGACCACAGTACCATTTATGACACGTCAACTAAATATGGCTCTGAAAGCTTTGCTCATTTCTATTTTCCACAGATAAAAATATCACCAGGGGTGTTTCCTCCGCATAAATCTGAAATGTACAGACGATTCGACGACCCCCCAATTCGAAAGAAATCAAAAAGGAGAAAGGGGAAAGCATGTATATATAAACGCCTGCCTGCAATGCCACTTCAATTGGCCATGTTTGACCTCATATCTTTATCCTCCAAAATGTTCTCAAGTATGGCATGTATGAACTGCAGCCGTTCACCCACAATGTCCCAACGCTCGGACATGGCATCAAAAGTCTCCAAGACTGCTGCGTTCGATGAACACTTCTTGACAGCTCGCAATGCCCATACGACAGGCCATGTTTCAATCCGAAAATCCTTTCCGTTGGCGTCCTTGGCTTGATACAGGGCGGTCAGGACTCCGCTCAACCGCTGCTCGCTCCATTCGGAGCCTGGGAACCCGCCATGAAGGTGAAAGCCTTTGAAAAGCGCAAGAAATAGCGTAGGATGTATAGGAATCTTGAGCTGTTTCATCTCGTCTAGGTATTGGGCGACTTTGGAGAGATTGCCGACCTTGATGGCATAATGCTGAATCAAGAGTTGATATGTATGCAAGTCGGGGGTCAACGGCGTACCGGCCTGCAGTGACTCTCGTAACGCGGGGTGTTGTTTGGCAACCTTTGCAAACATCATCAAGACCTTTGTGATGACCTTGGCCATCATGTAATCTCTCTGAGGCATGTCGGGCGCGAGTGCATGAGCACTCTTCATGCGCTGATAGGTCTCCTCGGCAGCATCCTCTTCTCCACAGCGCAAAAGTCCAGATATGACACAGTTCAGGACTACAGTATCAATCATTTCTCCCGAGTCCACCATTTCTTTGTAAGCAGCCCGGACGCCACCGGAGTCGAATCTCAGACCAAAGTAGTGAATCAAGCTCACGTGGTGAAAGCGGTTGAATTCGATGCCACGATTCTCCATTTCCTGGTAGATCATGTCGGCGAGGGTAAAGTTGCCAGACTTGGCGGCCACATCAAAGAGCACATTGAACGTGACTTCGTTTCCCATCACATGGGCTTCCTTTTCCATTTCCCTCCAGAGTCGCAGCGCAGAGTCCATCTCCTGCGTGGTCATGCTTGTGGTGTATTTGGTCGCAAAGGCCAGCGCGTAGTTCCACTGGGTGCGCCGCAGTGTGAGACCAGCGTCCTTCACATCGGCAACCAGGGCAAAGTATCGCAGCATGGACTCGAGCTCTCGCTTCGCAGGGGTTCCCATGACCTTGAGTAATCTGTTTCGCCACTGCCAGGTCAGGTACAGCATGCGCGGCTCAGGGAGTTGGCAGTATAGTTTATAGATGGACTCGAGCGAAACGCGGTGGGGATGTCGTATTCGCAGTCCAACGGCGGAACAGAGTTTTGTGATGTGCTCCTGCACATGGTCACTAATGTGGAAAATCTCTTCTCTTTCTGGAAATTCAACGTCGGATTTCTTCTCCGAGACTTGTACCGTCGGCCCATCTGGCTGGGCGTATCCTCGTCGGTAGGGATCCCGATGGAAGTCGAAGTGCTCCTGGACCGTTCCCGCCCCTCGCTGTCCGACCAAAGACATGAGTTGATGCCTGCTCTGGTCTTCTGGAGGCAACCGTGAGTGAGGAAAATTCACCGACGGGGCTGGAGGCGCCTCGCTGGCGGTGCTGTAACACTGACGTCTGGGTCGTGGCGGCGATGCTTGACACGGACGGAGAATCTCCTTGGTCGGCGGCAGAAAGGTCGGCGGCATAAAGGTCGACGCTATCCATGTTGAGCTTCTTGGACAGCAGACGACTCCATGGTTCGTTTGTGTCGTTTGTGGAAAGGAGGCTTCGGTCGCAACAGTCGTAACAGTCGCAACGGCTCTGCAAAAGCTTCTCCTCGCCGCCTGGACGGTTCTCAGACTCGCTGGTGGGCGGTTGAGGACCGCACCGCAGACGGAGCCATCCACTTTGGGTATTTTCATGGGCTCTTCCTCATGGTTGCATGTCCTGTTGCAGCCGGAGTGAAGCAATCGACGGAAATCACAGAGGACGGACGGACGGACGGACGGCGACTAGACGATTTGATGGCACGTTCAAGCATGTCCATGGTGGGACCGAGTGTTTGCCATGAATTTTTTGGCTGGCTGGCGCGACGACAGTGGGCCCCTGTTAACTGCCAACAACTCCGCAGCCAAGTGTTTGCCGGCACTATGATTCGCCGACTCGAAACAAATTTCCACCTCGAATTGAGGCATTCATGGATGCGACAGGACGTCTTCCCATGCCGTCGTGACACACGAACGGCTCGGACGTTTCCACGACCATACCTCAACATCCATCAACACATCTTCCACAATCATTCGTACTGATCGCCTTTCTCTCCCCCTCCCCCTTTTCGGCAGCCGCAGAATCCACATCAACCATGGGCGGTCGACAAATACGACCCGCGCGGGTCTTCCAAGCCGTCACTCAAGAGCTCAACCACCAGATGCTCGCCGGTCACGCCGTCGCCCAACCGCCATGGTATCAAGTCATGAAGTCAGTGCCGCCCGCCGAATCGCTCGTCCGCAACGTCACCCCCCGACACCGAGCGCCCAACCCAAAAGCCACGAAGCCCAAGAAGCTCTACCGGCCCCAACGCATCAGCTATCCCGAGGATGCCCTGCGGACAAACTTCTACAAAGACCACCCATGGGAACTAGCCCGGCCGCGTATCATTCTCGAATCAGACGGTAAAGACTATCAGTATTGTGATTGGAGCAAGGGGCTGCGACAGCCGGGTATTCCTCTTACGGGAGAATGGTGAGTATAGTTTTTTTTTTTTTTTTTTTATTGTTGTTGTTATTGATGTTTTAACTATTATTGCTGTTATTATTTTCAATCGACGCAATCGGTCGAAAAATGATGCCAAGATACCGTACTGACTGCGCAATCACTCCAGTGTCGTCCAACGCCAATTATTCCTCATGCAGACCGAAAAAATGAGCAAACGCAAGGCCTACGACTCGGCACGCCGAGAATTCTACAGACTGCGCCAAGAGGAAGAAATCGAAAAGAGAGTGGCCATTGAGGAAGCAAAGCATGTGGGGGCCTACTTTGGCAAGACGCGGCTGGACGTGGGCATGCAGCTGGAGGACCGGGAGTTTGAGAACTGGAAGACCTGGGCCGGGAAGCAAACAGCGAGCAGGGAGGCGAGGTCGAATTCAGAAGTCGAGACGTTTGGGGCAGACGAGGAGCCGGATGACGAGATTTTGGTTGTGCCCGAGGTGGCGGCGGTGGCATGAAAGCATATTGTTCTCCTGACGTCGGGGGAAAAAGATGGGTTGTGTATACCATGTACATTATATATGCTTGACGTAGAATTCACACAATGTCTGTGTCTATTCCATCACTCTTTTATCAGGCTTCTTCTATTTTTCTTTCTTGTGTGAAAATGATTTACAACTCAATCATGTCACCTACTCTACCCGCCGTGCATTAAACACCATCTCCCGCGCATTCACAAGCCCATACCTGCCCGCCACCTCCTCGTGCTGCACATAAAACGCATCCGCCAGGCCCGTGTAAAACAGCAACTTGCCCGTCAAGCTCAGCGTCGAAATCCTCGCCCAGGACTCAATGTAGACGAATCGCATCCTATCCTCCGGCACCAACCCTAGCATCTTCAGGGTGTGGACTGCCAGGGCGACACAGAAGCCCGTGGCAGGCCCATTGGAGAAGATGATGCCAGGGTAGTGGCGCGGCTTGGGCTTCCGGCCACCGTCTGCGCTGGGCGGAAGCAGCAGCACGGGGAAGATGTCGAGGAAGCTCATCAGGCTTGTCCAGGGGGTGGACCAGAGCGGTTGGTGCACGTGCCGGGCGCGTGTGACGATGCGCGTGTCGTAGGTGCCCGGCGCGGCGGACGAGGCCTTCAACTCCGTCTCGTAGTCCTCCAGGTGGTTCTGCGACATGCCGTCTCCGCTGGAGATGAGGTAGCGGCGGTGCGTGCCGGCGAAGTCGCGGGTGCCGTCGTCCATCATCATGAGCATCTCCTTGGTGTGTCCGCCTGAGCCAAGAACGAAGAGGTAGTAATCCTCTGAGAGCCTGGACGGGCTTGGGCCTGCCGGGTGTGGTTGGCTTGGCCAGACTCTTGAGCGGCGAGACTGTGTCAGCTGAATATGCCGTGTCTGTGGGGTAATTTTCATGTTAGAAGTTTCTCTTCCGTCCTGTTTATTTCTGCGCTCCGGCGCATACACGCACAATGCAAGTTGTCGTGCGAGAGGAAAGGGGGTTGGGTGGCGACGCGCGACGCAACGACAAAACTCTTACCGTGACGCAAATACAGATGCCGACGAGGCCAGTGAGAATGATGAGAATCACAAGGCTCCACGACCGCACAAAGTGGACAAGCAGGGATACCAGCGCGCCAGATGCTGCCGCAATGGCGACGATGCCGGCCACCAGGGCAGCAGAGGTGATCATTTTGGTGCGTTGGTCGCCGTCAGAAGTGAGGTTGCAGCCTTGTTGCTGGAGCACCAGCCGAGAAAACTTGATGATGTTGATGAGAGATTCTCTGGCTTGTGCATGTCGATTCAAAGGACATTTCTTCTTCAGAAGGCTTTTGGAGGCTCGGAGCTTGTACACGCTGTTGGAGTTGCCAGATGTTGCGAGATGAGGTTTGGCGCTGGACCGTGCAGGGTAGGTCTGGACTCTCGGGCACATACATGGGTTTGTTTTTATCTGATGCCCGGGCGTTAAATAAAACATACATACATACATACATACATACGTTTGTTTTTATCAACAATCAGATGCTGTTTTTCAGGATGAAACAGCAGCAGCAGCAGCAGTAGCAGCAGCAATATGAAAAATTAATGTCGTAGTGCGGAAACCGAGTGGCCGTGGGTTTTGACGTTTCTAAACCTGCTTCATACCATCATGACAAGCAACACTCCAGGACCACAGATGCATTACATATGTACATACATTACATTATCTTTCACACATCATCGCCCATTAAGCGCGGCACGCCTCAAATGCTCACATCAGTCGCCTCCTCACGATCCGCGCACTCTCCCTGCCTAACTCGTCTTCCACAGCCTTCTCCAAAGCCAGCCTGCCCGCCTCCTCCATCACACTATCCACTCCGTCTCCTGTCCGCGCCGAACATTCCGCGTATCGCTCCGCTCCGATCCGCCCCGCATGCCAAATTGCCTGTACAACATTGAAACTTAGCAGCCAGCATGGTGGAATTGAAACCGATAACAGGTGAAATTCAAAACACGCAGCGAGAAAAAGGGGGCCAAGCAAAGACACCTACATCCCTCGGATTGACGCAACAGCTCGGCGACCCAACCGTCAGCCCCGTCTCCATAGCCAGTCGGTGATCCTCAAAGGAACACTCCATTCTCAGATCCTTCTTCAGCCCTAGCAAGTAAATCAACGGTATCGAATTGGTACAGAATCCTTGATCCACAGCATGCTGCCACTTTTGATATGCCTTTTGTTAGTTCGTTGACAAAAGGTACATGCGAGCCTGTTTTCTTTTGACTTGTCGCCTGGAATCAAAAGAGAGCAGGAAAAAAGGAAAAAAAAAAGAAAAGAAGAAAAGAAAATAAGGAAAAGGAAGAATGATAAGAAGGAAAAGAAACACAAGGTCCTTATATGGCAAAAACACATACCCAGCT
Source organism: Claviceps lovelessii (assembly GCA_018360185.1). Lineage (NCBI taxonomy): Eukaryota > Fungi > Ascomycota > Sordariomycetes > Hypocreales > Clavicipitaceae > Claviceps > Claviceps lovelessii. The sequence continues at coordinate 18,094 of SRPU01000238.1, forward strand.
CAACATCCTCAACAAACCCATCTTCTCCGTAACATCAAAACACAGAAAGACAGCATCCCAGACCATGTACGACAGCCGCAGAACCATGTCCAAATCACCCGAGCCAGAGGTATCCTAGAGCTCCATCTGCGCGGGCAAATGCGGCTTGTCGAGCGTGTACGTCTCGTAGGTGGTCTTTACAATAGCTGTTGTCTGTCGAACGGGGTGCTGGTACATTAGCCCGAGAAAAAAAGACCAATTCCGGCAAGAAAAGGCTCTTTGCGTTGAGGACATGGGTTTTTGGTGCTTGCTTACATCTGGGAAATATCCGAATGCGGTACGACTAAGTAGGGGGTTGGAGGCATGAGTTAGTATTTGAGTGAGCGTCCATGTAAAAAAAAGAGAGAGAGAGAGAGAGAAAACATGAAAAACATGAAAAACCAAAATATAGAAAGCAGACCAATAAGTCAGAACATACTATAGCAATGCCGTCTGTCCCGACCCATGGTCCCCCACAAACAAAAACTTGAGCTTCACCGGCTCCTGTATGAGTAACGCAGGGGGAGGAGGAGAAGGCGGCGTTGGACTTCTCGCCCTCTTGCGACCAAAGATGCCCTTGGTGAAGAGGACCGCTTTGCTTCGTTTACCGCATGGTCCAGGTTCGGGTGCAGGCCCGGGTGCAGGCGAACCACCCTCGCGGCTGTAAGCAAGAGGACCGAAAACCGAGTATCTTTCCTGGGTATTCACCGACGGCGCGTTCATAATCAAGTGGTCCGCGTTTCGGGACCTTTTTCGACGGCAGGAGATTCTGGAGCGGAGAGAGGACAGTCGGGAGGTCTGCTTCGGGAGGACTGAAGGGTGGTCGTCTCGAAATGTCTGGGGGTGACCATGTTAGATGCCCATATCTCCAATCTTTTGTTATGTGTGTATGTGCGTGTGTGTCCAAATACAGAAAGACACCCCGACAAAAAACATACAAATCTGCTCCCGCACCGTCCTCCAAACCCGTCATTCTCAAAGGGATCCTCCCTATCCAGTCGCGACGGGACAGAATGGCGCCAGGAGTCGATCCGCGCGTTGACGCTCATAAGTAATGTGTGCCCCTGTCTGGGAAGATGAACGCCTGGTTTGCGGGAGTGGAAGAGCGTTGAGAGCAGCGTGAGATGTCTGTTAGCAAGGGTATTTCTTTTCTTTTTTTTTCGTTTTGGGATCTTGTCCTTCTCGTATCTTCTCCCTTTGGGTATCTTCTCCTTCTTATAATCTCCTTTGTTTCGGCATATTCTCCTCCTTCAGCAAATTCCTCCCAAAAACCATGCCCCTGACGCAGTCTAACGCAACCAAAAGAAAGAAGCAACAAACGCAGTCAGTGCACGCGCGTGGAAGAGCCATGGAAACTCACAAAGACGCGTCCTCGGGCAAACACGTAAGTTCCACGTTGACCTCTCACTTCGACGTCACTTGAGCACAGACGCTGGCCCTCTTACACCAGACAACACACCGCAACACACCACACCACAAGACTGCATTTCCACGACCTTGACTGACCTTCCTACGAGATACTATATTATGTACTAGCCTTTTGAAGTGAATCATCTTTACTTTCCGAACACAGGAGATCCTTATGACGGCCGAACTCATCGGCATCATAGAGGCAGGCAAGGCGTGGGACTCCTTTAGGCAGAAAAATGTGTTTTTTTTTTTTTTTTTTTTTTTTTATAAATACCGCCGTCACCTCCTTCGCTAACTGGGCTTCCCGCTTATTGTTGGAATCTTCTTCTTCTTTTTTCCCACCGTACGTAACGACACCTCCAGAAGACGACTATATCTCAATTTAGACATTGACCCCAAAACAACAGCACACCTCACTCACCTACAGCGCTCTGATCCCCATTAAAGAAGAAATATACATGCATTCATTCAATCACTTGCTCTAGCACACTCAAAATATTTTTCCCTGGCTCGGCCACAAAACCCTAACGAATCCCCATGACCTTTTCTCCTTGCGATTGTTTTCCCGGCGCATTTCCCTGAAAATCCCTGAAAAGCCAAGACTAAGAAACATCGTAGAACAGGAAAAGAAACACCTCGACTGCATACAGAACAGACAACGCCGCATAAGTGTCCTCAGTACATTGTGTTTTCGTCATCATTGTTCCTGGTATCCTCCGATCTCCCCCCCTTCTCAATTTATGGTCGCTGCCCAGGACGGTAAAGCAAGCGCTCAATAACAGCACATAAATACAAGTTATACCTCAAGTGTCATCGTACCGAGGTGATTAAAAAAGAGGAAAAAAAAAAAAAACCCCAATCTGATGTTGAAGTTGCTGAAATACTTCAACAGACGCGACGAAGAGGGCATGTGAAGAGAACAGCGAGGCGGGCCGTTGTAAACAGCAGGAAATGGAAAGAAAAGAAAAGAGGAAACAAAAACACCGTAGAAAAGATATCAGCTCTAGATAACGGTCGCTATTGAAATATCGGCACCATAAACAGGAAACAGCACGCACTGAATTGCGGAAATCAAGAACTAAAACACGCGGTCCGATACGAAATCGCTCCTGAACAATATGCCAGGTAGCAAGGTCACAACTTGCAGCCTCTTCATGATTGGGTATTCTCAACAACTCAAAACACACAGAAGAAGAAACGAAGAGCAAAACACGACGACGAAACAGAAAATGAAAAGAAAAACAAAACAGAAAAAAAGAAAACAGAAAAAAAAGTAGTACATTTCCCGATGCTCAAAGACTGACTGAGCTGCCGCTTTCGACGTCCTCCTCAACGTCGTTTTGCACATCACCACCACCGCCACCACCCATATGGACGGCTGTCCATGGATGGTGTATGCCACGCACCGATCGAGAACCGAGGTTCAGTTCTGACCTAACGTCCCTTTGGATTTGGAGGAAATAATGGCGGAGACTTTTCAGACCCTTTAAAAAGCCGGAGTCGGGTTCGTTGGGATGCCGTGGTGGACAGGCCTTGTTCGAAATGTCATCAAAAGGTGTCACACTATTTGCAAAGTCGGCCATCTTGAAGTCAATCTCCCGAGGGTTTCTTCGCCGCCTCCGTGTCGTCTCTTCAGTGTCGGTCGCAGCATCCGTCGTCGAATCGTACATGGTCTCGTAGCCTGTCTCTTCAGTATCGTCCCCGTCGTAAAACATGAGCAAACTGGCCGCATAGAAGCGATAGCCTCGAAGCCCCCGGACGATTTGCTCAAGCTGCGCAAGCTTCTTCAAAATGACTGGAATGTGCCGCAATATGCTGCCCAGGTCGACGCCGTTGTACAAGAATTTCTGCAGCGCATCCTGAAACTGGATACCCGCCTTCACCTCGCGACCGAAATACTTGTCCTGGAATTCATACGACTGCGTTTGTACATTCCAAACCTGCAGTCCGCATATACGCACACCTAGCTCAGCAGAGGTAGTGGTTCTGCACTTTTCCTGCTGTGATTTTTGCTTCTTGAGAGTCGCGTCCACGCCATATTGACGGGTTCCCATCTTGAGATCCATCATGCAAGGTCTTTTCATGCCTGCAGTCAAATCTTCCATGAGAAGAAAATACTCTACTCGGTCTCCCTGTGTTTTGGCTTCTTTGGGATTGATGGGGCGAGGAATTTTCTGGAACTCAGTCATCTCGCCGGGCAAAACCGATGGCGATGCCGTAGTGGCAGTAGACTGCGTCATGTCAGAAGGCCTAATGCTTGCTTTGTGTACATCATCAGTGACTTCTGTTTCCGCTTTGGCCGCCGCTGCTTCCAAATGACCAGGAGCAGAGATATTTTCGTCCTCTGCATGTTTTCCCCTGGATTCGGAAGAATCATTTCCATTCTTGTACTCTGCATCGTCCGCTTCCTCAAAGTATTTGAGGACCCCTCGAGAGTCTCGCACATCTCTTGGACGACGTCGGAGCCCACCTGCCGAGTATCTACGCTTCCTACGAACACTGTTGAGGCTGGCCTTCAAGGTTTCTGGCTCGGGAGCGCTTGTCCCTGAAACGTCCTTGACAGATGTCGCGGCGGTGGCTTCGTCAGGCTTGGCGCTGCCGAGCAGAGGATAGACACCGACGTCGCTCTGAGTCTGGCCATGTTTTTGTACATGAGACGGTGCCGTTGACGACAGCGGCGATGTGGCGGCTTCAGCCATGACTTCCACATTCCTCCTCTCCTCTTGCTTATCGAAAAAGGCAAGATTTGGATCGGAACTTGCTGGCCGCAGAAGTCGTTGCAGCGTGGGACGGGGTACAGCACGTTGATGTGGCCGTCGGTGCTTCTGAACCTCAACAGGTGCCTTTAAGAAAGCATCATTAAAGACCTCGTTTCGCAGACGTTTGTTAATTGTGGTTGCGCCCCAGCTATTCGGCCTCTCATCAAGATGTGGCCGTGGTGATTGCGGGCTAGACCCATGATCGTAAAATTTCGAAGCAGAAGTACTGCGGCGTCTGTAGAACTTTGAAGGGGGCGTCGGCTGAAGAAGATTTCGCGGAAGGATATGCTTGTTATCATCAAACGTCACAGTCGGGATGCGCAAAGCCGCGTTTGCCAGCGACTGACTGACAACTCGGTTTGAAGTAGGCGCCGATACGTCGCTTGTAGGACAATCTGGGCTGGCATGATCGACCCCATTGACTGTATTCTCGAGTCCCTGATTGTTTTCAAGCACTTTCCTTCGCTCGCCAGCAGAAACTTCGTCCCTTTTCAGCATACTTTTCCGGCGGGGCTGCTTTTGAAATGTAACATTGAGCACACCAATATACCTGGATAACTCATGTCAGTATATTTTTATGTTGTTCCCAAGCATATGAAGCACGTTGCCAGCTGTTCAAAAACTTACCGAGGAAGGAATGGGAGAAGGTCGCGGTGATAACGTTCAATCGTCTCATAAAACTCATTCTCCCTATTGTTGAGTTGTTTGCACACAGCCCGCCGTGAGAAACGCCACAGAGTAGTGTGCCCTCCCACCTGATGTTTGTATGGAATCAATTCGATAGCGTCAAGTGGTTGGCGGGACATATATTGGTGCTGATGAACATGATCTTCATACGGCGTGACAAGAGTGCTTGACTTCTTGACTCGTGGGCATTTGTTCAGTTCAATATCATCAGATGCATTGTTGAAAACATCGTCAGGGGCATCCTGCAAAACATCTGGTTCATGTGAAGCAACAATTTCGAAAGACTGAGGACAGGGCTGGTCTGAAGGCGCGATAAAATTCACATCTTGGTCCGGCGTATCAATCCTAGGCTCAGGTTCGGGTTCATCGGCTTTCACAAGCCATGGATGAGAACTACTATGTGAGATTGATCTTGATCGGTGAACTTGGGATGATCCTGCCGGATCAGTTGACGAGTTTCGGGCATCTGGCATCTCTTTATGGGGGAGGAACACTGCCGAGGAAATCTTTTCCTCGCCCGACTCATCAGCGTCTTCGCAATCAGCATCGGCCTCACCGGTGCCAGCGTCAACGTCCACGTCCACGTCAGCTTCAGCTTCAGCACCATCTCGAAGCGGGCTGACGATCTCATCATTACCAGGGTGGTGGTCATCGAGGAAATCACGAGGTTCGGTGAACTGGTTGTTGGCAATATCATCATTCGACTGGCTTCCGTTGTGGCCATTGGCCGACTCGGATCGCATCTCCAAACAGTCGGCTCTTGATACCGGAAGCGGCCCCACCTGTGCAGATGGCAGTATCGGCTCGGCGAGGGCCGCCCGACTATCTTGTCTTCGTTTCGTCTGGAGTGCTGGAGGCGTTGTGTCGCCATCGGTTACCGTATTGGGAGATCTCACGTTGAAGTATTTCATCGCGGGCGAAGTTGGGTCTCCATCGCGAGTGCCTTGAAGCACAATATGATCGGCGTCTGAGAGTGAGATTTGGGCATCGTTAAATGCGTCTCGGGTACTGCCTTCTTCAAACGTGGCGGGAAGTTTGTCGCGAGGCATTGGTTTGATGTCCTTGCGTCGATGTTTCTCTTCGGGCGGGAGACCTTCTTTGAAAAATCGGAGACTATAGCTTGCTTTGCGACTTCTTGCGTTGGGTTCGACACCAGCCATGGCCTCGGCAACAGACTTCTCTACCAAGCCATCCTCTTCCTCCACATGGCCAGAGCCAATGGACCAGATTTTCCCCGTCTTTTCCGGACTCGGTATCATGTCCTGCGGCATGCAGGAGCGCTGCGCGGGCACGGATGCAGTTGCCTGCAATGCATCGTTCTTGGAGAGCTTGTCACTCAGAAACGCCGCCGAGTCACCCAGGATGGGGGAGGGTTTGGTCGTAATGGTAGAGTCTTCTGGCGGACTCGCAGAGAGAGGCAGAGCTCTCGGCATGAACAAATCGACCGTCGAGCGGTCCAGGTCTAGGGATGTGCATGCCCGACCGGTAGCTCTGTCGAGGAAATGGCGGTGGTCTATGAGCATTTCTCGGGCCTGCGCCAAGTTGGACGGGTTGTAGTGATGTTGTAGGGCGTTTGCGTCTCTGCCCTTTAGAGCAGGAGACGCTATCGGGAACATGAATGGTGATTCCATGGTGGACGTTGACTGAGCCAGATGACAATCTAGGGAGGTCTGGTGGTGCTCTCCATTCTTCACATGGGTCGACGGGCTTAGCGTGTAGGGCGAAGAATCGGACGATTCCCTCGCTCGATCCAAACGGATGTGACTAGTAGCATTCGACTGGCCCTCGGGCGGTCGGGTTGTGCTATTTCTTGTCCCGTTGCTATTGCTACTGCTATTGCTATTATTGCTGTTGTTCAAGTCGTAGTTTGTAGAGTGGATATTGTTGTGACTGTGGATGTGGATGGGTTTCTGTGGCTGAATGCCGCGAGCAGACGCCAGAGCTTGCGACAGAAGAGACGGGCCAGGCTGCCTCTGGTTACCTTGGTTGGAGGCACGAGCTCTTATAGCAGGATCCTTTGCTATATCTTGGTCCGTATCTATGGAGCGGTTGGGCGGTGTTGAAGAGGGAGGTTGGTCCAAGACGAGGTGCGAGTCGAGGCCGCCATTTTGATCAGACAATTCTGCAGAAGCTGCGAACCGGTCTGGAACAGCAGCAACCGTGGACAGGGGCAGGTCTTGACTTAACGGTGCAGGGGGTGCGGCATTTTCAGACTGTGAACTCGGACTGGACATGAGGAAAACATTGGGCGCGGCAGGGCAGCAGCGTGGGAGAATCGATTCGTGGAAAATGCAGGATGAGAGGACGAGGGTGTGGTGTTGAGAGACGAGGGTGGGAAGGAGAAAAATGGGAGAAGCAAGAAGGACCAGACATGTGTGGTGCTGCAGCGTTGATTTGACATTGGCACCACCCATCCATCCATTAGTGCCTAGGCTGTTCTGTGGAACCCTGGTGTGGTGCAAACAGGCAGCTTGAGGTCTGGCCCGCCAGGGACTGGCACGGGGGGTTGTCACTGGAGCGTCACTGGAGCATCGCTGAAGCGGGTGGGAGTGTGGGGCCCGGGTGTGTGTGTGGAGGGGTGTGTTGTGGTGGGAGGATAGCTTTTTTTTTTTTTGGGGGGGGGGGGGGGGTTTTTT
>SRPU01000239.1:0-25548 GCA_018360185.1 Claviceps lovelessii
CCCCCCCCAATAATACAACCCATACTATAGCTACTGGTTACAGTCTGCAGCAAAGTACAACCTTGCATGCAATTGAAATTCCTAAAATGGCTTCCATCGACACCACAGCTAGGGGTACAACCTACAGAAACGTAGCCTCTATGCAATTTCACATTCTTAAAATGGCTTCCATCTACACTTGCGATAATGCACTGTCGCTGTCGTCTGCAATGACACACTAAGTTCCTAGACGCTTCCTTACACGCATCAGCAACTAGGCCCGAAATAGAAAAGGTACCACCCGCCCACCTCTTTTTGCTGATAGAGGTTACTTACATAGGTGTTTTGCCATGCACAATTATGCATCGCAGCCTTGATTCACCGCGGCCTTCGTCAATCTGTAAATGCAACGAAGAGATAATAAAGCAGAAAAAGGAGAAGAGGAATTTTTCCTTCGGAAATACGTAGACAGGATACATCTTCCCTTTTGGGCCGAGTTGCTGCTGTTACCTGTATCTTCAAATATCATTGCTGCATCTTTAACTACTCACGAAATGCAAGACCAGAATATATGGTAAAAAGTAGGGCCGCCTTCTACTCCCTCTCCGACAACGAAAATCATGATGGCAACCTATAATGCTCAAGAGAGTAAAAACAGTTGATTAATTAAGCATCGCCTCCTGGCCCACTTAATTTACGCCAACTCATCTTCATCTAGCGCAAGTCATAACTACGTACATTATTTCTCCATTTCGTCATGCCCCTTTTTAAAAGAATCGTTCAATGTCAAGGATATTACAACATCTCAGCGTGACGAGCTGCTCTGCAAAAGTTTTTGTAAGCTCGTTCGTAAATCTTACAGTTCCTGGGCTTTTGAAATGTTATAGAAAAAGGAGAAGAAAAATCAAATTCGCCTGGTCATCACGTTCCCAATTGTTTATAGCGTCATGGCTTTTATACTTTGTTCATAGCAGCGGCGTATGCCGCCTCGTTTGTCAGTGTCGCTGCGTTGCCCGTACCCGCTTGTGCCGCAACAATGATGCTTTCTTCGCTGTCGTTTATTGTGGTCCAGCCCGGCGGATTTGGTCGTTTACCGTCCTTCTTCAAATGGTCTAATCGATAACCCTTGCGGCCAATAGTAACGATTGAAAAGCCTTTGGGCTTGGTGTTGCCTTCGCTGGACGATTGATCTTTGGAAACAACCGTCTGTGCGAGAAAGGAGCACTTTCTAATGATCCACGGACCCAGAATCGGAGCATTTACGGATATGATCCCAACAAACTGGAAGACAATAAGCATTTGGTCATCATTTGTCAGGTCACAATCTCCCTCCTGTCGGAGAAAAGTGGCTGGGTCTGTGTGACTTACTGTTTCGCGAATGGCCCAAATGGTAGAAACATCCACGTCTGTAGACTTCTCGATAGATAATACACAGCGCAAGAGACTAGCAGCGATGACGAAAACGCCCGTCGTGAGCCAGAACCCATAGATGATCTTTCTGTTCGGGTGTTAGTTACCGACTCATTCAGCTTGACACGCAACATTGGGACTTACCGTGACAAAGGCAGCTGTACAACCCATAAGAGGGGCAGAGGAATGTATAAGATGAGAAGATCGGTTCTGTTTCGGTCAGCTACCATCGAAAAAAAGGAAGAAAGAGAAAGAGAAAAAAATAATCTTGGGCCTTGAAGGGTCTGGGCGGGTAAAACATACGAGACGTTGGTTATCACTAGAGTCAGAAAAATCTGGTTTGGACTACCGCACTCATCTAATGGCTACTGTTAGCGGCATGACACGCAAGTTGCTTGGTCTTACTCACCCCCAGGATAGGGCCAAATCTGCCAATTTCGTTCAAAAGGAAGGCATCGCAACAAGACGACTCCAATGGTGGCTATGTAGGAGCAGACACAAGCCACAGCGGCTATGTATACCAGTCGCCTCTGTTTCGTGACGAGACTGAGTTTCGTGTCAGCGACAAGATATGCGACGGGTTTTTTTTTTTTTTTTTTTTTTTTTTTTTTTTTTTTTTTTTTTTTTTGGTCGTAATAAAAAAAAAGAGAGAGAATAGTGGGGATGAAACTCACGTCAGTCTGCGATAGAAGAAGAGCATGCATGCTTTCAAACACCAGATAAGTGTAATGTAAAGACACCAGCCCGCAATATCGGCCTTTGCGCCGTTGATAATGGAAGTTCTCTCGCTTTTGGTCAGGGCCTGGGCCTTTGCTTCCGTCATTCCCACAATGGATCCCCATCGTCCTATCAGCTCCAGCATAACCGTCTCACCCTAAACGATGCCAATGACAACAATTAGCAACTTTTCCAGTGCTCAAGGCAAACGTGTTTTTCATTTGTCGTACCGTCAGAAAGAGCACAGCTGCTACAGCAAAGTAGTCATCCCCATGCCATTTCCATCCTACCACACTTGTTCGATATGCGATCCGTCCTAGGAGGATAAGTAGTCCAACGGCGAACTCGGTCCAGGCCTCGACCTTGAATGGTGTCGCAGCCATGATATCCTATACGTTTCTCCGGATCGGCAGACAGGAGGGAACACTGGACAATGACGGAGCCGTACCGTTGCCGTAAAGACGATCCAGAGGGGCACCGGAGGATGTCTTGCCTGGTTGAAAACGGCAGGGCGGAGGAAAACTAAACTGAACTCTGACGGCAGGCAAAAGACAGATGAGATTGGACATGGAAATGCCGGCCATTTGAACCCAATCGAACAGCTGTGGGAAGCACGACTTTCTGCCCGGGATCGTGTCGTGTGGCCCGGCATCCGGGAAAGGGGCTTTTTTGCTTCCTTCCATCGCGAAGCTTGCTGACATGGGCACCCTGCAAGCCGAGTATCGAATCGTAGTGGTGGTTGATGTGAATGAATCGACGGGATTCTGGGAAACTGGAGTCTGAGAGTAGCAAGGTGGGTTCAACTGGGTTCAATGTTGAAGGGGACTTAGGGAAGGAGCCCCAGTGCCGCAACTCCCCACTCAGTCAAAGCCGTGCAGGCAGCTGCTGCCAGAGACGAGATCTGACGTTGATTGGTTCGGCTGATGCTGTTGGCACTTTCTCGCGACCCTTTTTGGGGGCCCTGCCCTGCCCTGCCCGGTAATAGCCGAGACAAGAAATAGCCGTCGTCGATTATGCCCGCGTTATGCGCCCAAAGTGAGCTTATTACGGACGACGGTGGAACGACAAAGAACGCCACACGTTTGCGAATTTTAATGCCTAAACAAAAATCCTTGGATTCTTTTTTCGTGTCTCGCGCATTTGATATTTAATGCATTTGATACACATTCAATGCACGCTAGCACAGTCGCCAATCGGCCATCTCTGCGTCTCGGAAAGCCCACTTCAAAGTTGAAACCACCACCACGACGACCACCCTGGTCTTCATCGATCGGGTCCACACGGATAAAGCACTGGCGTTCTTTCTTTCTTACTTTTGAGGAATTTCATCCCTTTGGCTGGCAATTCCAGCTCAACTGTGCGGTGTGGATTGCGCACATAACAAAGCCTGTATGCGGGTGGAGCTTGCGAAAGCCTAGCCTGGATATGGTTGGTCTGGTCCGGTCTGGTCTCTGTCGCGGCCTTGTCTGGTGCGGCAGGAAGGATCAAGGGGCCGAGTCAGATGGCCCAAGTGCCAATCTTTCATTCTGCCCGACATTTTCGGGTTCAGCGGTTTTGCGTGCGGTTCCTTCGAACCCTTGTCTAGAGTACCGGCAAACATTTCTGCAAGACACCCCTCGATGATATTTGGAGATTTTTTTTATTTTTTAATTTTTTTTATTGCCTTTTCTTCATATTTTTTTTTAGTCGTCTTGTTTTCTTTTCCTTCTTCTTTTTTTTTTCACTCTTTTACTTTTTTTGTTTTTCTCCCATCAGCTTCTGACCAACCGTTCCTAGGCACACAAATATCCCACCAGCGAAAACGAATTCTCCCACAAGCACTAACTGAATTTAAAAGAAAAAGAGACTCGAAAAAAGACTTCAACTGTTTTGACTAAATTGGAAAATACTAGCAAGCAACCAGGAGCAGCAAATCTGTGAAATGCATGATGACGAGGGAAAGCAGAGCTTTGCCTGGTTTCTGTGTCAACAAGAGCCGGGTGGTGCGTCAAGGCGCGCATCTTCCCGCTGTACGTAAAAATCAATTGCTGGCTGGGTCGACTTGTGGAGACTCGAGGCATTGTCCAATAAGCGGCAGCAAGCAGCAACTTGGCTAGGTCCCACCAGACGCCGTTTTTTTCTTCCGCGCCGAGAATGCCCATGACTTTGGTGGAACATCACCCCCATCCGTCAATTTAGCTTCATCATTCTGTCTCCGTTTGAGTCTCGTTTCAGTTTCACCAGGAAAGAAGTGCGCAAGGTACTCCCAAAGCCGTGCTGCCCCCTGTTCTCAGCACGAGCCATGTCATCAATCATCATCAGCATCAACTAGCCTCAATCGCCAGCGCATTGTACATGTTTTCGTGCCCCGACAAATATCCCGTCATTCCGCCGTGTTGCCGAGGCGCATCTTCGTCTTCTCTCCATCCCGACGGCCTGATGGTGTCCTCGATGGACCATGCCACCCGTTCGGCTCCCACCTTTGCGCCGCCGATGTTGGGTGCGGCTGGCCCTAGTTGCAGGGCTGACAATCTGCCCACGCAATAGAGCGGGACGTCTTTTGTCCACATCAGGTCCTCATTGATACAGGGAAATCCGCCAATGGTGCTAATCGGATACTTGTCGTGTATTTTCTGAAGGTACGGCAAGTTCGACACGCTTGTCTGTACGCCGGTTGCAAAGTAAATGTAGTCAAACGAGGGCATGTCCAACGGTGGATCCGTCTTCACAGTCCACATGCCCGTTTCCTCGTCTGTCTGCTCAAATTTGCTGTCCAGCAACGACGTCTTCTCGTGGAGCTCAAGTCTTCCCGATGCAATGTGCTTCTTGAGCCTCTTATAGAATAACGGCGTGAAGCTGCCCCCTCCTCTAGCCGACTTGATAATCTCCAGTCTCTCCTCGTCCGAGTCCGCCAGCCAGAATCGAGCCTGTTCGGTGTTCTTGTACTTGCCCATCCACTCCAAGTCGACGTCAAAGTGTTTGACGCGACATGGTCCTCTCATAATGTGCCACACCTTGGTCACGCCCTTGCGAATGGCGAGGTCGGTAAGCTGCGCAGAGGTGAGACCGCCTCCCACAATCAGCACATTGGTAGCCTTGCCTGCTGCCATGCGTTGCTGAACGACGGGATCTGGAAAGGTTTTGATCTGTAGGCTATGACACGCCTGACGAAGATTGTGCAAGTCGGCAGGCATGGACGGCATTCTCGGGATTTCCGGTTCGTTGGCTGGACCGACGGCCAGAACCACAGCCTTTGAGTAGAACCGCTTGGTAGGCGTTTCGACCGTGAAGACGGGCTGATCATCCACTGACACTCCTCTCACAGTGCCATAGTCCAGATTTGTGAGCGTGTCCTTTCGGATCAAATCACTTTTGAGAGAATATCTCAGGGCGACATGTTCGCAGTGATCGCAGAACAAGGACTGCGAGGGGGTGTAGTAGTCATTCCGCTCTCGTAGGTTGATGGCAACGCGCGCCTCTTGTCTACGTATCATTGTCATTATCTTTTCCTTTAATTCCAATAAACAGCCTTCCTTTGGAATTGCATGGTGCCTGACAGACTTACTTGGTGCCGCAGTGTCTAGTTCCAGCATTCTTCTTCTTGGCATGCTTACTGATCTCTTTCCCCACGCAGTTCCGAATCTCGACCAGCTCATCCTCTCGATTCTCCGAGTACGCATGCGCCAGGAGCGAGTCGCGATCGAGGGGGTCAACATGCCACAGCATCGGGCTCCTCAGGTGCGAGATGTCGTAGAGGCCGAACAATTCTTTCCACCGTCCCAGCCACTTGTCGTCACTGCTGTCCAGCACCATCATCTTGTACTCGGGTTTGATCCGGCGACGCGGCATGGAAATCTTGCCGCTGCGGACGTGCTTCAGGCTCACATTGTTGCCGTACTTGTTGATCCAGTGGAAACGACGGTGTTCTTCGTCGGTGAATAAGGCTGCCGGCGTGTGTTCACGGAGGCGAGCGGCCGTCGCGAGTCCGCAGGGGCCGGCTCCGACAATGATGACATCGTAGACGTTGCTGTCGGTCATTGCAGTGGAAGTGACAAATGAAGTAAGGAAAATAAAGCAGAAAAAAGGCGGTTGAAGACCGTTGTTTGTTCAGTTTTCAGCAAAGTCCATACGATGAAGATGGCAGAGTCTCGAGTATCACTTTGCGCGTTATTTACAAGAACAATTGCTCAGGCTAGGCGCATATGTGCTGCGCAGTCTTCTACATACATACATATGTATCTGCAATCATGATCTATCTGATGAGAACCCTAATGGACCCTGAATATCCGCCGATAGCCTCTGAAGCCAAAAAATGACATTCTTGCTCTCGTTCGCACACCTTGATGGTTCCGACGTGACCATCAGGGTGTGCGGGCTGGTCGACGTCATCCCCACACGGCGTCACGGAATTTGCAGGATGTATGCATGACTACAACGAGTACATGATTGCACAAACAAAACAAAAAGTTCACTATAAATGCATACACATGTATCTACATACATATGTGTGTATGTATATCAGAAATAGAAAGCCTTGCGAGTCTTGAGTGTCCACGGCTTGTCAAAGCTGAACAACTAGAATACCGACTGGGCTGATCTCTTCGTACACGGGGGGGCAGGAGTCCAGGACCCATATTTCAGCTTTGAGCAACATGTCTGTTTGTCCTCCTCTTGCCAGGATTCCATGAAATAAAACCCATCACCAAATGGCTAGCTTTTGCCGGCGAGCATATCATCATAGTTCAAGACCGCTTGCAGCAATGTCTGAGCTCCGATGGCACTACTCGTCGTTAGTAACCTTCCCAATGCCCACACTACAACCCAAAAGTTCAAACCCTCTTCAAGAAAAGTGATCACTCACCAATCCTCCGGACTACAATACTCCTCCGGGTTGTGACTCACGCCATCTCTGCAAGGCACAAAGATCATCGCAGTTGGCACCTTGTGGCTTGTGTATACGCTGTCGTGCCCGGCGCCACTCGTCAACGGCAGCCACCCATCCGAGCCAACGATCTTGCCAGCAGCCAGTTCAACAGCCTTGATACAGTCCCTGTCGAATTTGATGGCCGGAGAGTCGGCATCCAGAGTCCAACTGCAGTGGACGCCTTTCCCATCAGCATGGCTGATGGTACCAAACGAAGAAAGGCACTCTTCCAATACCTGTGCAACCACCTCATTCTCTGGATGCCGAATGTCCAGTGAAAACGTCATTGTCGAGGCAATCGTATTGGTGGAAGAATTTGGCGGAACCTTGACAACACCCGTCGATGCCAGCGCCCCGTGCTTTTTCGCGATATCATGGGAGGAAGCAATCATCTTGGACGCCGCCAGGACGGGGTCGCTTCGCGCGTCCAACGGTGTCGTGCCGGTATGAGCATCGCGTCCCTCCACAGACACGGTCAACCACTTGTATGCCTGTGCTCCTTGAACCACGCCGATTCTCTTCCCATTTCGCTCCAGAATCGGCCCTTGCTCAATGTGTAATTCAAAATGCGCAGCGAGCGGATAGCCGCCGGCAGCCTCCTCGCTGGAGCATTCCACGTCGCCGATCAATCCGTGGCGATGCAGCTCGGAGCGCATCGTCACGGATGCGTCGAACAAATCCGCCAGGTTCCACGCTTTCTCGAGAGGGATCTTGCCAGCCCAGACCCCCGACGAGACCATGCAGTTGGGGAATCTGGCCCCCTCTTCACTACAGGTTGCATCAGAGAGCTGTGTTATTTTCGGTCTTCCTTTTTTGGAATAGCCACCTGTTGAAAAGCGGCAATAAACTCACTTCGTCCAGTTGATTGCCCCAACATCCAAGTGCGTCCGATATCCCGCGTCGTCCAGCGTCCTCAGCACCTCTATCGCAGCAAGTACCCCCAGGATTCCATCGTACCGTCCACCTCGTGGCTGTGTATCCAAATGACTCCCCATGGCGATCATCGGCGCACTGGACTTGGACGATCCAGCTCTTCTGGCGAATTGATTGCCCATCTTGTCCACTGTGAGCTGGCAGTTCAGTCTGGCCGTTTCCTCGGCAAACCACCGCCTGGCTTTGGCATCATCGTCCGACAGCGCAAGCCGCGACATGCCCGTTTCGGTAGGTGCGCTACGATTTATCACCGGCGCATCAGAACGTGCTGTGAGAGTCGAGATGGCCGATTGACACGGAAATTCGGAGAATGTCTTGGCCGTGACTTACCTCCCCCAGCGGTTCGCAGCCCCCCATTGACAAGTGTAATGGAGGGTCTCGTTCAGTCGGTCAGCGTTGATCTTGATGTGCTGCAGCGCGTGGTTCGAGAACACGCGGGTTTGTATCCGGAACGAATTGCCGCCGCTTCTGTGCATTCTGCGAGGCAACATTTGGATGAGTAAAATTCCCGCTCACAACAGCAACCGTGTAATCGGCGTGCTTGCACGGTATATTGCGCTGCAATTTTCCAGCAAAGCGATTGAAATATGTGTGTTGTAGTAGGCAAGTCGAGCTGCCCCCGCATGCATGCGTCGTTTCACTTCTCATGGACAAAACACGTCCTTTTCATGCGGCTCTGTCCGCCTTTTTCTACAAATCCTGGCACCGGCGGCATGTAAAGGCGCAATGTGGTTGCATCAGTCAACATGAAGGGGCGATCAATTTGCATATCAGGTCGATTTAGATTATTCTTTGTTCTGTTTGGTACATTCTGGGGAGCTTGTGGTTTTAATATTTTTTGGGGTATTTCAGGCGCAACAAGCCTCTGCATGCCGGAACGCTTCCCGCAGGAATATTGCTACAGGCCCTTTGGGCGACAGCATATGGATATAAAGCTGTGTGAAACACAAATCTCCCACCCTGGGCTTCCTTTTCAACTTCTTCGGTATCTTGACATTTGTTCGCATGGTACTCCGTCGCACGTGTTGTGTTGTAACGTATTTTCTGAACTCAATCATCCAGGAATCAAGCGCTTGCATTTTTAGATTTGGGTTTGGATCTGTCACAAAGGATTTTGAGTCCCACTCCCCCTATGCGCCTCCCACGAGAATCTGATTGATGGGAATGTGGACTAGAGGATGCCGTTAGTAAACGTACAGGATAGGAGGTCGCGCGTGCCTCTACGTACTCAGCTTCACGACGTATCCGACAACGCCCATGACAACGAATCCAGTACCCACGGCCTGGCAGATCTTGGTAAACTCCTTCTGGTCGGCTATGAGAGCATTGATCATCAGTCTAACATCCAGACGGGGACCGTCCTCCGGCAGCGTTGAAGAGAGCGCATACGCTTCTGGCACTTGTTCATGAATTGAACACCATCCTTCAAGAATTGACTGGGGGTGTCGACGAGCTCCTGAATTGAGTCGGCCATGATGAAGAAGTGATGAGAATCGTCGGTCCGGAGATGTCGTTCGGCGGTTCTTGAACGTTGAGCAGAAGGGGCAGTGGCGCTGCACCAGATCGCGATGCACTTGGTCAAGCTGTCCTTAATTCTGAAATGCACGGACAAAACTTGATCCGCTCCACCCTGAGGCCAAAGGTGGAATGGGGCCGAAGAGGGAATCGATGACAAAGAAAAAATGGGGCGCGCTACAACCCCATCATCACTTTTCAAGGCTTCAAGAAACTACATGCAGACTTTGCGAAAACTTGATGCTGGTGCCTGCGTGTGCAAATTGCCGTTGTTGCTGTCAAGGCTTCGCCAAACACCCGCCGCTCCGATGTCAGCTGTTACGCTCAGCAGGAGGAGGATGCGGTCACACCAAAGGTTCAATGCTTCGTGCAAACCCTTTCCAAGGGTTGCCGCAACGATTTGATGACGCCAAGTGCTTGCTTGAGATTCGACAATCTGAACCATCCCCCGCTTGTGACTGAGAAGCTCGTGGACCCAAAATGACACTTGGCTGGACAACGAGCGAAATGACATTGGCACTGCTGAGAGAATCTCGTTCATCACTTTGAGAGGTCAGGCGTGGTCCTACAATAACTACCTCGCCAACTCCATATTACCCACTCCACCATGGACTTCCATCGCACGGAAGAGTTCGGAATAGCAAGCCGATGGGTTGTAAGGAAAAGCTAGTCTGAAAGCTTAGTATCTTCGCTTGGGCTATTGGGCGCAGTTGGGAAGGAGAAAGAACAAGTCTGCTAGGATTGTTTCTCAAATACTTTAGGCACCAATTGCTTACTTTCTATGCCTTTTCTTCGTGCTCATATCTGTGTGTATTGACTCGGGCGGTATGTGAGATTATAGACATGTCGCTATGGAGTTCTAACGGGAGGAGACTTGGTCCGCGACCTGCTGTTATGGGAGAATCATCTTGTATACAGTCCGCCACGTTACACCTTGGGATTCAATTTTGGACTGCCCATCGACGCAAAGCACTCACGCCGGCAAATACATCGCCATCATGACCCCTCCCGAATACGGCAGCGCCGTCGTCTTGAACCCATTCCGTGGATTGTTGACATACTTGACAAACTCCTGGTAGATTGGCTTCGCGCTGACGGTCCTGTTGGCCAGAACGATTGCGCCCCTTCGCAGTCGAGGCCGGATGACTTCCAGCGTTGGCAGAGCCATCTGTGCCCAGACTGTTTATGAGATATTGAGTTCAAATTAGTCAAACATTTCGTCTTGATCAAATCTTCCTCGGGGCGAAAACTCACCGTCCAAGAGCAACAAGTCAATCTGCTCTGGCATCCCCTCACCCTTGAGCGTTTCAAGTAAATTTCCTTGACGCAGCTCGATCCACGGCTCAACCTCATCACCAGCTTGCTTCCAATGATGCCTCGCCCGCTGTGCCTTGGACGGTTCCTTCTCCGTCGCAATCACCTTGCCACTCAGTGCCTGGCCCGACGCTTTCCGTGCGTCAGCTACATTCTGGCCAACCGCCAGGGCCAGGTAAATGGTCGACAAGCCAAAGCTTGTCCCAGCCTCTACCACGTTCCGCGCATTACTCGACCGTGCCAGCAGGTACAAGAGCTGGCATTTGTCTCGCTCCAAGCCCACAAACTTATCTCGCATGTGGTCATCCCCCGAGCTGGTCCAGGCCGAGCCGAAGAGATAGAATGTGACGAGTCGCTTCAGATAGAAAAGCCTTTGCGAAAAGGATTGTTCTTGGGCCTCTGACTTCGCATGTAGCTCTTGCAGCAGAATGTGAACCCGTGGGCTTGCCGCCACGGTTTGCATGATGGCTTTGTCAGCAGCATGAGTTATCATGTTGACTTGGGGACGAGTGAGATGTCTATGATTTGTCGATGTATTCTTCCCATTGCAGATGGGAAGTGGTTGTTCTGCGACTGAAATCCATGCCTTATAAACACTTGGTAGGTCTACGGGTATACTATGAACAAGGATCCCTCCCCGTAGGTTATGATTCCTCATCAGTAAGCAGCGGCAGAAGCTTCGTCGGAAACCAAGTATGTAAACGTACAGCCGCGAATTCAAACAGATAGCCGCGACTTTGCCTGTAACAGGAAAGGCATCTACCTACCTACGTAATATATTCCTATACAGAGGTGTACTCTTTCAGTCATGTATATACTTGACATAAACAGCCTTTCAAAGAGCTATACGAAGAGCCTCCTTCACTGCAATATGCAACTTTACCTACGTACCTACATAACTTTACCTTGCGGATAATAGTTGTATCATATAAGATGCAAAAATAGTTCTTTTTACACAAGAAAAAATAGGTGAGTGGATATCCATTGCTTCCGCATGTGTAATAATCGTTTTTATCCGCCGCGGCGCATTTACATAATACTAGGTATGTAGCCGTGCAAGATCTTCCATCCAATAAGCTTCTACTAAACATGGTTTCAATGTATCAAGACCTTCTACGTCAACCACAACCACTTTTAGCAATCGGCATCGGTCAGTCAGCCTCGGCAGTTGACATGGCTAGTCGGCGCGGCTAGTCGGCATATTTGAATTTTCAACTTTCTTCGGCACGTCGGCATCTTCGTCCACCGGATTCTCTCTGCTACTTCATCACAAGCCTTTACATTTCCCTTGATGGTGTATTTTGCGCTCCATAGGCAATCACAGGTGCCTGTCTGAGACAGAAGAAGCAGGCCGCTGCCCCCGATAGCAAAACAGTGCTGCACAAAGAGCCTTGCGCCAATCCACAGTCTAACTCCTGACTCAGGCGCGTGTATCAGTATCGCAATGAACACCTCTCGCGGCTCCGCGTCCTCCGCTTTCCTTTTCACAATTTGCAACAGAACCAGCCGCAGTAGTGTAGGCGCTTTGCTCTCAATAGGTGATTCGAGAAAATTCTTTGAACCAATTACTACAAGGGTTGCGGCAGATGAACGCGCACTGTCATCCTATCCATGTGTTTTTGCTGCGCGCCTTGTGTCGGGCACCAAGGCTGGCTGGCGGTTGAGCACGGATGAATCGGGACGTGACTGTCATGACTCGAAATTGTAAACTCTTCGTATCGAATTGTCTTTCGCGCTCCTCAATTTACTCGAAACTCGATTCGAATCGAGCACCTTTGCCGTCATGCTGTCAAAGCCTCATTAGGCAGTTCTTTGTGCGTAGCTACATTATCCATTCGCGCAGTAAATTTGTAAAGGAAGGAAGGAAAAAGGAGGCCAATCTGGCGGAAACCAGTCACGTTCCTCTCCGTCTCGGTGCAAATATGTGGCATTGTGTTTCAAGTTGAAGCCTTCAAAGATTCCGACATCGGTCATGTTGATGTCGGTCATGTCGATGAGCCAATCTCGACATGAGGCTGCGCAAGTTGAACATCCCTGTGAAGAAGGCAAAGTGTAAGACCAAATGTGGCTCTCACACTCCTCGACTTGCTATCAAGGAAGCAGGCCAAGATTAAGGAATAAGTTCCCGTACGTAGAGTAGGAATGGACAAGTGGTAATGATTGCCATCTTCTCCAAGCACATAATTTATAGGTCTATTTTCTACAAAGTCAACAGCTTTCGCTCCACCACGAGGTGCGAGGTCAGAGTCCGCCGCACCGGCATAACATACAAAACGCTCTCACTTGGCGGCAGTAATCCATTCCCTGCTCCTGCGAATATTCTACACGACTCATGGACACGGAATCGAGGCCCTAGCGACGTTCAACGTATCATGGCCAGATGGAATCGTAACCCCTCTTGACACAGTAGTCCTCGCTGCTTCTGAAGCTGAGGTCTTCACTCAACGGCGTCATGGACCCTGACAAATGCAACGCCGACTTGCATACTCCGTCAACGCTGGTTTCTGACTCTCCACTGCTGCAGGACAAGCTAACGCTATGGCTTGTACGATAGCCATCTTGGCCAGCAGAAGTGCTTGAAGTGGTACCACGGTCAACTTCGCTCTACTCTGTAGGCCGGTCAGTGCCACCACGCCAAAGCCCGTAGAAACCATCACAGTTTTTCCACATTTTGATCGTGCCATCCTCCGACGCAGTGGCGTACAGTTTGCCGTCCGGTGAGAATGCGATGGACCAGATTGGGCCGTGATGGCCCTTGTGCGTGTCGATCTCTACCTCATCGTCATAACGAAGAACTTTAGCCCACGTTCCAGGATCTTCTCCAACAACCAATTTGCGGCCCTTGATATCAAGCCCCACGCTCGCGACAGAATAAGGCAGTTTGATCCGCTTCAGGTCTTTCATGGCTTGGTCACCGCCCCAGAAATAGACCGTCTTGCCCGCTGATACTGCTAGCACGGGCTTTCCGCCGCCGATATCAGTTGGAGAAGCCAAATCTGGCGCCACAGAGACGATTTCACAGGACTTAATCTCGCCATCGAGAATCTCATGCTTCACACATGCCCGGCTCGGCAAATCAAGCCAGCGAATCGTTTTGTCCGAGGCGGTGACAATAATATTCGGATCTCGAGTCCAGCATATGAACTTGATGGAACTGCTATGAACCCCTTCGCCAATTTCGAAACCGGAAGCCGCTGGTATTGTAGTAGGTGCTCCCCGGCGTGAGTCGGCAAGTTCGGCCAGATCAAAAACGCGCAGCTTTTTCTCCATTCCGCCTGTGGCAACCAGGTCCGAATTATCTGGAGGATAAGCAACGGCTCGAACTATATGGTCGTGCTGGATGTTGTACAGTAGCTCACCGGTGTGAGTATCCCAGATTTTGCTGAATTGTTTCCCATTAGATGCATCTAACCTTGCAAATGGAGATGGGAGGTCGGTCAAGAGCAACTCACGCCGTAAAATCGGCTGAAGCCGTAGCTGCGTTCGAGGCATCAGGGCTAAGCCTTGCTTGCCAAACCGCTCCTTTGTGCCCTATAAATGTGCCAATCCTATCAAATCTGTAAGTATGATCCCATTTGAGGGACCGGGCCTCCAACGTACCAATCACCTGTCACGCCGTCCCGTAGCATTGGATTTCCATCTGGGGTAAATATGAGTGACTGCAACAACTTGCAATGTTTTCTTTTTTTTTTTCCTTGGCGCAAAGCAGAGATGCCATGACAAACCTTTGCAGGCAGAGATCATATAATAGGTCTCTTCTTTTTCTAGATGAGAGAAGCTCATGTGTGGCACAGGCCGAGAATGGCCATGGCAGGTCAGTGGTACATATTGCCGAGGCACATCAGAAGTCATGATCTCTGATATGCCTTTTGACGGAGGGCAGTCGTTATTAAGATCAGAGTCGAAGTACGAATAGTGCTGAGAACGGGGTAGTCCCAAGGTCGTGCCAACGAAAAGTTGCGATTGCAGAGGATCGTAACGAGGGCAGGCCGACTTGTGGCGCAAAGGGAGCTTTCTAAAGAGGCAATGATGGCAGTTCGTATTTTCGTTCGGTCGTTACGTCGTAGCATGAGATGCAAGGTGAACAAACAGTCAGGCTGCCAAAGGCAAAGAAAATGCGAGAAATGGGGGTATTTCCTCCACAAGCAATTAGGCGGGCAGAAAGAAACGCGAGATAGTGTCTTGACCCAAAGGATGGCCACTTCCAGGTTCTCAACGACCGAAGCTGCTCAGAATAGGTGACCGGGGCGAACAGCCGCAGTGGTCGAGGAGGGCAATTCGGAAGATCGATCGTTCCAAGGTGGGACAGAAGGTGGAAGCGAGTCACGGCAGAAAGTCGAGATGTGCCTGTGTCAGTAGCGTGTGGCAGCATTTCGCGGGCGGTGGGACAAACAACGTGGGGCTTTTGATTTGACTGTTTCAATAGATCAAGAAGGAGCACCTAAGTTCTAACGACCGACAGCCAATTTGCACGAGGCGCCGCTTCATGGTTCAAATGAGTGCAAGAGAGTAGCAGCATGGAAGAGATGGAAAGTAAGCTTGAAACTCGGGCTCGTTCAAAAGAGCCCGCTCGATGCAGCTTTCTGCGCATGCAAATTCAAAACTGATGCAAGTGGAAGCGGAATGCGCAACGAAGGCGGGGTAGGTACATGTACATATTTGGCACCATGGAGTAGCTTGAGCGTCCCGTACTTCTTTCGGTACACTGGGTACCAAGTCGCGTGGCAATAGGGGATACAGGTACCTCTTTCGAAATCGACGGTACTTACGTACCTATCCGCCTCAAAGTACCTACTCCCAGACAGACGTTGTCAGCTCTTCCTGATTCCATGCATGTCCATTCCGGCTCCTCGAAGGTGACCCTCTTCATTGTCTTGATGTAAATGACTTCAAGTCTACCACTTTGCGGCTTCATCCCCGATCTTCTCCTATCAGGTATTTGCATGCCGTGAATTACGCATGCCTCTCGCCAATTTCATCGTGAGCACTGAGCACCATTTTATACCAGGTCCATAGCTCCACCGAAGCTCAACCTCGCAGTCTCGCAGTGACCACGTCGACGTCGCGGAACAATCAGCCCTCTTGCTGTCTCACTAGCCTGCCTCTCTTGCACTCGCAAGCACCTATCTAGGTCCTTACCTAATAGGCTCCAAGTTTACCCCGTTTGTGTCTTTGTGTGGGACAAGCTTACAGTCTTGGACCATTTGATCAACGCCGTCAACTCTTCGCCGTTGCGTAGCCATCGGTTTTACTTTCACAACCTACTACATTTGCTGCTACAATGACAACAAACTTCAAGCTGTCAGCACAGCTCTTGGGCCATGAAGCAGATGTAAGTTCTTCGGCTCATTCGCGACATGCGGCTACCGTGGTCTGAAGGTTGTATTGACTACTAATTCGACAGGTGCGAGCTGTTACTTTTGCGTCCTCTGATGTTGTTCTTTCTGCTTCCAGAGACTGCACTGTTCGCAAATGGTCTCGAGGCTCTCAGCCACCACACTCGTTCGAAGGAACCCTCATTAGTCGTGGCTCTGAATACATCAACTCGGTCGCATTTGTACCTGCTTCTGCCGAATTTCCGAATGGTCTTGTCATCTCCGGTGGGAAGGACACGATCATTGAAGTGAAGTCTCCAAATGCCGCTTCAACTGACCACGCCGAGCGGTTATTGATTGGACACGCGCATAATGTTTGCTCTTTGGATGTTGCTTCCGACGGCTCATACTTGATATCGGGCGGGTGGGACGGTCAGGCTCGTATTTGGAATCTGGAAAAGTGGGAGACAGCTCTGATGTTGGCCGGTCATGAAGACAAGGCAGTGTGGGGTGTAATCGCTCTTGACACGAATACAGCAGTCACTGGCTGTGCTGACAAGAGTATACGCATTTTTGACCTCACTCGATCCACAGCCGGTGAGGTGCAGCCGAAATCCACAATTTATACTCCAGATGTTGTACGAGGTTTATGCCAGGTCCCCAAAAACCACCCGAGTGGTGCTGATATTGCGAGCGCAAGCAATGATGGAACGATTAGACTCTGGAAACTGAATGGACAACAAGTGGGTGAGCTACATGGACATGATAGCTTCGTCTACAGCTTGACCAGTCTGCCATCAGGAGAACTGGTCAGTGCCGGAGAAGATCGTACTGTTCGTGTCTGGAAAGGCACCGAGTGTGTCCAGACGATTACGCATCCAGCCATTTCTGTGTGGACAGTAGCTGCCGATGCCATGACTGGCGATATTGTTACAGGCGCCAGTGACGGCATCGCGCGCGTTTTTACTCGACGGCCTGACCACGTGGCTGATAAGGATACTCTGGCTGAGTTTGATACTGCCGTTAAAGCTTCAGCTATCCCTCAACAACAACTAGGCGGCATCAACAAAGAGAAACTCCCCGGCCCCGAGTTTCTCACAGCTAAATCTGGTACGAAGGAGGGGCAGGTGCAAATGATTAGGGAGGACAATGGCAACATCACAGCTCATACATGGTCCATGAGCCAACAACAGTGGATCAATGTCGGCACTGTTGTCGATGCCGCCGGCAGCAGCGGTCGAAGGGTTGAATACAAGGGGGAATCCTACGACTTTGTATTTGATGTCGATATCGAGGACGGCAAGCCACCACTCAAATTGCCGTATAACTTATCCGAGAACCCTTACGAGAGAGCCACCAAGTTTCTCAACGACAATGAACTACCACTGAGCTACCTGGACAATGTAGCCGATTTTATTAACAAAAACACCAAGGGTGCGACACTTGGGCAAGCCGATAGTTCGGGCCCCGACCCGTACGACACAGAATCGCGTTATCGTCCTGGACAGTCCGAATCTTCTCAGACGAAGGTCTTGCCCCAGAAAGAATATTTGAATATTTCGGCGGCAAAGTATGAAGGTATAGTGATACAGCCGTTGCGCATTATCCCCTCCCCTCACCTTTTTTTCTTTCTTTCCTTTTTTTCTCCTTCTTTTCTTGCTTTAAATACTGTTGTTTGTTTGCCGTTGAGTTACTGATCATACACTTTTGGCTTGGCTCTAGCCATGTTTTCAAAGCTCTTGAACGTCAACAAGACATTGATTGCATCCGGTCGTAAAGATGTTGCACTTAATCCAGGAGAAGAATCCGTGCTGCAATCCCTTCGGAAGGCGCTCGAGAACGGCCAACGAATTCCGGCTCAGTCATTAGACTTGGTCGTCAGAATGGTGACTGCCTGGCCGTATGGGGATCGACTTGCCGCTTTGGATTTGTTGCGCTGCATTGCGAGGTTCCCAGTGGTAGCTCAATTGTCCGACGCACAGCACGGGTCCGTTCTGGACCTGGCCATTACATTCTCCATGACGAGCGATTCCGAACCGAATGAAAATGCAATCATGATGGGCACACGAACAATCGCCAACATATGCGCCACCGTTGATGGCAGGAGCTTGATAACTTCTCAAACAAGCAAGGTTATTCGGTACCTCGAGCGCGTGGTCGGAGTGAAGGGAGGTGACGCGATTGGAAAGTTTAATCGAAATGTGCTTATTGCCGTGACCACAGCGGCCCTCAATCTATCTGTCCTGGTCAACAAGGAGAAACTCTTGACCCCGGACCAGCGACGGAGACTGGTGGTTGTGCTTGGCGCTGCACTGGATGAACAGGCTGACGCTGAAGTCTTGTATCGGGGGCTAGTCGCTCTGGGTACACTTTTGGCCTCATCGAAGGAGGTCACGAGCGGATTAGCAGTTGGTGCATGGGTTCGGGGGGCAAAGGACAGGGCAACAGAAGATCGGGTCAAGGCAGTGGCAGATGAATGCTTGGCCTTGATTTAGGTCAATCATGTCTGATGGTAGTATGAAACGGCGTTCACGAATAGATGGCATTTCATGTTAGTCGCAACAAAAGGAAGATTTTAAAAGTGTGTAGAGCGGTCTGGTTCGGTTTTCCCCTTTCTTTTTTTCTTTTTTCTTTTTCTTTTTTATTCCTTCCAGGAAAAAAAAGGGGGGCGGCCAGGTGAAAAAGGACTGAGACGGATCCTACGATCCAGTCCGGGCCGGCAACAGTGGAGGCGAGACCTCTTCTGATCAGAGATGGATATTTCCCGATTCTTGATGGCTGGTGAGATTGCTCGACAAAGCGGAATCAAGTCACTTGCTCGGGGAAATAAAAAGGCGGGGCGAGCAGCATCAAAAGATGAAAGAAAGCACTGTTCAGCATCGAGCACAAGAGACTTTGGAAAGGCACATTCGTTCGACATGCGCAATGTGCTGGCGCTGCGCCGCTTCCTGCTGGCCAAGAAATGCTCAGGATGAAAGTACAAATGATAAAAAGAAAAGAAATCGAAGAGAGAGGAAGAGAGAAGCCGAAAAAAAAAGAAGAAGAAAAAAAGACAAAGACAGCAAAGCGTAAAATGAAAGGGCAAAATTACTCGCGTGTCAAGTGCTTGAAGGACAGGCGAAAAGTTGAGATGAGAGATGAGACGAGATGAGATGAGATGCGATGCCAAACGAGTCGACCAGCCAGACAAATTCATTGACAAATGAAACTTTGGGCACCCCAGCCGACATGACACGGCCTGCCATTTGTCGCAGCTGGCAGCGTGTGGAGCCGTCCAGCTAGGGGCTATTTCTAGGCTCTTTCGCCTCAAAGTCGAGCTAATGGTGACTATGAGTGCTAGGGTGCGGTGGGAAGGAGCACTGGGTGAAGGAAAGGAGGAAAGAAGGAAAGGGGGAACGGGGGAAAAGGGGGAAGGAGGGAAGGAGGGGAAGGAGGGGAAGGAGGGTCAACTTGGCCGTTTCTTTTTGTCTCCTTTTGTCTTCTTTTGTTGCATCGTCTTGCGTTCCTTGGACTCGTCCCTTTTGTTTATTCCTCCTTTCCCGCCCTGGATGCCTGGCAAGTCGAAGGTCCTCCTCCATCCTTTCCACTCTGACAGACTGACCAGACAGCACGTGAAAATGTCGGTACTAGGGCGCTCCTTGGCCGGGCCCTGCCGCGCGTGCTTTTTCCCCAAATGCCCCCTGCCAAGCCAGGAAATCGCCGACGGAACACCCAGAATGTAATCAAAGTTTTCTGCAGCAAAGGTTTACAACGAAGAAAAAAAAGAAGGAAAGAAAAAATAAAAATAAAAAGGATGCATGTATCATGTGGGGGTTCCCATGGAGCAAGGCCATGTTGACCAATTTGCTGCCGGGCGTCGGCAAGCAACCATGGCTGCTTTCTGTTTTGCCACTGGGGCCGAGCCGGGTTCAAGTTGCGAATCTTGTCATCTGTCGAAATGAGGAGGAGCGCACAATTGAGGCTGTGTCGACGGCAAGAGCTCCACTCAGCTGTCTGTCTGCCAACAAGGCCGACAAAAGGCAGACTGCAGTCGGAGACGGATTGCGTGGCATCTAAAAAAAAAAAAAAAAACAGAGGATGTGCAGAAATGACAGTCGGAGAATGATGGATAAACATGAGAGTTTGGTCAACTCCGAGTCGGCGCTGAGGCCGTATATACCTTATTATTATTATTATTATTATTATCGTCATCATTTTCCCCTTGATCATCATGGACGGGTACGACGTCGATGATTGCCTTGGCGGCGTCTTAGTCTTTTGGCCACGAGTACATGCTCGCATGCCGCATCATTTGCCGTCCAAAGCCACCAGAATACATGTGTTGTTTGCCAACATTGACGCGTGAGGCCATTTCCGACTGAATTCCAGAGATGTCATTCGTTGGGCAATCATATTGACTTTACTGGGATTTAGCTCACCCAATTACACACAGCAATGTCAGACAGAGTGGCGTGGCGTGGCGTGGCGTTGGCGTGGCTGGCTTGGGGCTGGGGCTGGCATGAGGCTGTGGCCGCGCCAAAAGGCCGCGAAGACGGCAGACAGCAGACAGCTGTACGATGGCGGACGCGTGGGGGCTGCCAACTGGTGCCAACTGCTGCCAACTGCTGCCAGCTGGTGGGCTCGCGGACGTCGAGCCTTACGGCTGGCTGACAAGCAAATGAGACAGACTCTCTCAAAGCACCGCCCATATGCAGCCGCCCAAAGCTCCTCCTCAGCTGCAGATTCCAGGAGCGACCCGAAATGGAACCAGCTTGGCATATTGATACGTGCTGGTCTGCACCAAACACCTGCCAAGTTTCCATGTCGTCTTGTCCGGCCGGCGAACTGCGGTCCTCATTGCTCAATCCTCGTCGTCTCCAAGATCCAATATCTCAAGAGCACTGGTACGAGTCCGACATC
The DNA here is from genome assembly GCA_018360185.1 of Claviceps lovelessii. Classification (NCBI taxonomy): domain Eukaryota; kingdom Fungi; phylum Ascomycota; class Sordariomycetes; order Hypocreales; family Clavicipitaceae; genus Claviceps; species Claviceps lovelessii. The sequence goes on from SRPU01000239.1 coordinate 20,986, forward strand.
CACATCCAACCGGCCATTGGTATATTCTGCACCCGGCAGCTCCCAGTGATGATGAGGTCTTCATAGGAGTCAGGACCAACCCCGTGCGTCTCGACCGAACCTGGCATCGGAATCCCATCATCACCCAGCAGGTTCAAGCTTCTTGTCTGATGCGGTTCCTGCATCCACCATGCCGTTGTTAAGTGCATCGGATCGCCAACGGCGCCTCGTTCAGTTGTCGAAAGAATGGAGCCTTGATTTTCCCACAACACCTGCGCTTCCCACGCGACCACCGAATCCGCCCTCCTTTTGGACCCAGCAGGATGATCAAACTGCCGAGCATCTCATGCAGGAACGGGCTGCCGACCTCTCGCGGTCTAGACAAAGGAGCAGTCTCAGCAAAGCCTTCTCGTCCAACAATTTGAAAAGGGGCAAGAACTGGGACCCCCATCAAGTTCTCCAAGTTCTTACCACGTGGATAGCGAATGCAGGCGCACCAGGTGTCGCCGAGGCTCTGATTTCAAAGCTGGCTGCTGGAGGTCTTGATTTCAGCGGCAACAACCAGATGAAACAAAAGAGTGGCATTCTCAATCGGAGGAAAAGCGTCGACACCTTTGTTGACCGGCCTACGTTTTTGAAACTGGCTGTCCAAGGCAATCAATATGACATGCTGCAGGTTTTGTTGCCACATGCCGACTCCTACTCCATTGACCAGGCCCTCGCCCCGGCTATCCGTGGTGCTAACGTCAACATCGTGGAGCTTTTACTGCAATACGGCGCACGTGCTTCTCAGACGCCAGAGGGACAGCATGCCTTCCGTCAAGCCTGTGTCGAGCAACGTCAATCGCATCTTGTTGCATTGCTCCTCCGGCCCGAAGGTCGACCAGCGTCGGCGTGGTTATCGGCTTGCATGAGTGATGCCACGAGTGCAGCATGCTTGGAGACAGTAGTTCACCTCAGCAGATCGAACGCAGACGGGAATCACAATCACGCCGAGGCTTTGAAGACGGCAATTGCGCTTGGACGACAGGATCTTGCCTTGGCGATTGTCATGGGAAACCAGCCTCCACAAAGCTCATGTCTCAACGAGGCTTTTCAGCTTCTTCAGCAACATTCATCCCTCAATCCGCCCACTAGACTTGCCATGGCCGAAGTCCTCCTCTGCGCCGGCGCTCATGGTGAGGTTGTCGCGATGGCTTTGGGAAGCGCCTGTGAGGCTCAGTTTTATGACATGGCAAATTTACTGGCCAGATACGGCGCATCCATTGAGTACGAGGATGCGACTGTTTTGAAGAGAGCAACTGCTCGCGGCGACTTAGACCTAATCAGCTCCCTGCTCACCGACTCGGCCAAATTGAGTCCGGAACTGGCTTCAAGTTGTCTACCATTTATCGCCAAGCAGGCTCCGTTCGAAACCCGTGCTGTCATTCTTGGTCTACTATTGAAGAAGGGAGCATACGGTGTTGCGCTGGATGACATGCTGATCGATGCTGTCGAGGCTGGGGACATGGAATCCGTAAATTTACTGCTCAACCCAACGCTTCCAGACTCAACGTCGCCACCAGGTACAAAGAATAACTTCTCTCAAAGTCAGAGCCGAGCTTTTCGGCGCAGCCTTGCCTCTGTTGATCACAAGTCCGGCGAAGCACTTCGATCCGCGCTCCTGCGAGGAGATCTGTCCATGACGGAAAGAATTCTGTCGGGTCATCCAACCTCCGAAACCTTGTCAACCGTCTTTCCGCTCACGAATAAGCTTGCCCCCCAGTATCGCTATCAAATGATCCAGCTGTTTCTCAAGAACACGTCCTTGTCAGGTCCCTGCTTACACGCTGCGCTGCATGACGCGATCAACGAGGACGTCTCAGAACGGGATAGTGGCCTAGTCAAGTTGCTCTTGGAGCACGACGCAGACATCAACTTCAATCTAGGGTCCGGTCTAGCTGGTGTTATCAAGAAAAAGGACATCAAGCTCCTGAATTCACTTTTGGAGAAAGCCTCGCCACAGACTGCTGCTGCCCGCATCATGGATGCAATGCAGGTTGCAGACCACAGAGAACGGTTCGAGATGGTTTCCATGCTCATCGATGCTGGCGCAGTGATTGGAACCCAGGAGATTGCCAATGCACTAATGCAAAGTCTGACTGAGCGACCGGTGGACATGTCTCTTTTGAGATTACTTTTGCAAAAGGGATGTGCCGATATTGATTTACTAGGGGGCTCCATCATCAAGAAGTCTCTATCAATCCCGGACCCAAAGGTCTTGGACATGGTGTTTGGACTCGGAAAACCCTCGTCATCTTCAGTTACTTGTGCATTGACTGAGCTGACCTCGCTGCCATCCGCTGACAGTAAAGCCTGGAAGCTGCGTGCTATACTTTCCAGATGCACTCACAAGCCGGACTTGGATTGGGTATTGCCCCACGAAGTGCAGTCGGTGCTAAAATCGAGCAATGACAAGGCGTCCTTGTCAACGCTCAAGATCCTGCTGGATGGCGGCGCGAACCCGAATGCCTTCAAAGCAGCGGCTTTATGCCATGCCGTCATTGGGGCCAACTCAAAGGTCGCAGATATGCTGCTGGAAGCAAACGTTCCACCCACTTCCACTTCGCTCGGCGCTGCTCTGCCTCACGTTCTGCGTATTACGGACTCGGTGACGAGGCTCACACTTACAAAGAAGCTCGTTGAGGCTGGAGCTCCCCCCCTTGAAGTCAATCGTGCATTGGTGCATGCAATAACCGCATTTCCCACAGATGCGTCTCTGCAAGGTGCTCTAGCCACGGCTGCCGATACCTCGGACGGAGAAGCCTTGGCTCTATCCGTGTCGATGGAGTCCACCGAGACCATGGACCTGCTTCTTGCCAAGTCGCAATCATCAGTAGAGACGAGGAGCGTCATGCTAAGTAAAGCAATGGAAGTCAAGAACCGCGCCGCACGGCACCGCATGTGTCAAAGCCTGCTGAAATTCGGTGTCTCCGATGAGTCCGCTTCGAATGCGTTACTCATAGCTGCACGCGATGGCGATGTGAAGCTTGGGGATATGCTCATGGCACATGGCGCCAGCATCACCACAAATAACGGTCAGGCGATAGTCGAGGCCTGCCGTGCCGGCTCAGCAGAAGTTCTCGCCATTCTTCTGAAGCAAGATGGACCCCTTCCAAAGCACATGTTGGAATCTGGCTTCCAAGCGGCCACTGAGGTCCGTGATTTGAGTAAGCGAGCGGTAATTTTCGCATCCTTGCTCGAAAGAGGCGTCACGGGCGATCTAGTGGATGCAGAATTGCAGTCGGCGGCACGTTACGGAGAAGAAGGCGAGCCTGTGTTGCGGGTTTTGCTTGTAGCCGGCGCGGATCCGAACTTCAACGACGGGGAGTGTGTGGTGACTGCGACGAAGAGCGCCTTCATCAGCAGCCTCGAACTCTTGCTCGGGTTGTGGGACGAACGGGGAAACCAGGTAAGGGATATCCCTCACCTTTTTCTTCCCCTCCGAGGTCTATAGATTGCTTGATTTAGCTAACAGAGCCGCACAGAAGAGAGTATGCCAGCCTACGTTAGTCAGGTCGCTTAAAGCTTGTTGGAATCTCAGTCGAGATATTCGGTTCAAAGTCGTTGGTGATCTCCTGAAAGCTGGCCTACAAGTGACAGAAGACTTGCACATCATCCTTAACGAAGCCGTCAATGAGGAAGACCCTGAGGAGCGCCTCGTCCGGTTGTTGCTTGATCATGGTGCGTCACCAACTGCGAATGGCTGCAAGACACTGGTGGATGCAGTCAATAAATTTGTTACCTCATCGCTGGCACTAGTTCTGGACAAGAAACTACCCCGCGAGGACGTCAGTCGGGCCTTCAACCATGCTTTCGTTGCGGAAAATTTCAGCAAATGGTTCACAGAATCCGGCTTCCTGACGGCCAGCATGCTTCTGGACGCAGGCGCCGACGGAGACTCAATCAGCGGTGCATTGGTTCTCGCAATCAAGTGTTCCACCTCGGAGACTCATGATCTGGCAAATCGATTCGTGACACTTCTGGTGTCTCATCACGCGGATGTAAACTACAACCAGGGGGAGCCACTGCAACTGGCGGCATCAAAGGCCAATGTTTTCTGGACCAGGCAACTCCTCGAGTGCAGGCCGACGATTGAGACGCTCTCACTAGCCTTTCAATGTATCTTTGACACAGCACTTCCCCAAGACGAAATTCTTAATCTGTTCAGATTGTTTGCCGAGTACAGGGACGGCCATGTACGAATGGACGTCATGAGCGTTCAGCAAGGACGCGATCCTATACTTGTGCGAGCTATTTCCCAGTACCCAAGATCGGTCGCTATCCTGGAAATTTTGCTCGACGCCGGCCTATACCATGACCAAGCTACGACGTACAAAGTTCATTCCGAAATTGAGGACGCAGAGGAGGTGACTCTTTTGCTTTGGGCTCTGGCACAACCGCAAAAGCGAGTCAGCAATGCTCTCATCGAGTTGCTACTCACACGGGGAGGTGAGTGTGTGTGATGGTGTATGTGCATGCGTGTGTATACGGATATATGCAGGGTGATCGAATTGGAACGCCCGGCTCCAAAAAAAACAAAAA